>BLKR01001655.1:0-262874 GCA_011170035.1 Teleogryllus occipitalis | reverse complement strand
ATGATTCACGCGCTCAGAAAATGTACATGTTGTTCATGTTTAAGTATCGTCGCTAATATGCGATATCACACAGCATTCACACATTGCTTTCACCTGAACGACACACGGCATCGCAACAAGGGGCCAGGAAGTGATCGGTGAGCGTCATTTTTAACATCTCTAAGACACAGGCTGCCCAATGTGCGACAAGAATCCTTTTGCATAGGTTGACGCTGCAGCGTAACTGAACAGGAGATTCTAGGATTCGAATCCCGACGTTGGCGGATTTTCCTCGACGGCTAAATCACTAGATCGAATTGAATTACTATCCAGGAAGTGATCGGTGAGCGTCATTTTTAACATCTCTAAGACACAGGCTGCCCAATGTGCGACAAGAATCCTTTTGCATAGGTTGACGCTGCAGCGTAACTGAACAGGAGATTCTAGGATTCGAATCCCGACGTTGGCGGATTTTCCTCGACGGCTAAATCACTAGATCGAATTGAATTACTATCTGAAGGAGAATTCTAGCGGTCGGTTTCCCTGATCGGTAGATTCCTGTGGTTTCTCCATTCACACCAGACAACTGCCGGAGCTTAACAAATTAGTCATGGACCGCGTACGATCTTCCCTTCTCCATCCTCGACCCTAAATCTCTCTGTCTCTCCACAGACACACACAGACGTGTACGTGTACTTACGTGTACTTCACTCTCAGGAGACCAGTTGGGAGTTTAAGAGGTCCCGAGAGCGGCGGTACCATTCGTCTTCTAGTATTCAGTGGGAAATATAGTTTTTCAAATTTTTGTTCTCCATGTTGTCGCGGCAGGAAGTATTATTGCTCACGAAGGACAAGATGATGGATACGAGCCCAAATTTATTGCCGATTTACCCTTGAAAATAGATTTTATTACATCGGAGCGAATATTTTGTTAACAATCCTGGCAAAAAACCCTCATTTTCTTTCTGTATACAAAAATTCAAGTAGTATATGGCGTAGGGTAGGGATCACAGAATTATGAAAATGTGCACAGAATGTACTTCCCCCTTACGACGTCACACAGAAAGAAAGAAAGAAAGAAAGAAAGAAAGAAAGAAAGAAAGAAAGAAAGAAAGAAAGAAAGAAAGAAAGAAAGAAAGAAAGAAAGAAAGAAAGAAAGAAAGAAAGAGACTATCAGGCAACCCGCGTCAACGGGTAAGGTTTCACGTTCCAGCGGTTGAGGAACACAGCCCACCTATGCCATGCAGTGCGCCCACGTGACTGACGTTCAAGTCTGCAGCGCGCAATGGAACATTAACCTACGCTTCCTACAGTTACGAATTTATGAAGTTGAAAATAATTTTGTGAAAACTCTTAAGACTCTTTTTCGTAATCTTTTACGTTAGACAAGTGATGGATTTAATGTCCGCAATTTTTAAGGCATCGAAAATGTAAGTAAATGATTTATATTTTAATAACAACGAATTAACTGCCATTAGACATTGTTCTGCGTCAGAAAAAAATACTACAATTTCATAAAACCTAGTGATAGTTGGCATTTATCACAAAATGTACTTGTTACCACGAACAATTGAAATATAAAAATGTTTTAATGCAACATTACGACGTATCAAATCGTATAAAATATGAATATAATTTCACTAATTATATATTAACGCTATCACACAACACACACACACACACACACACACACACACACACACACACACACACACACACACGACCTTTCCGCACCCCTTTGTTTCAATTTTAAAGATTATCTAGATCTCTTGCCGTAAAATTGTATTTTGAAGAATTCTATATTTCTTAATTGTAGTCAATTTTCAAAATCCTTCATCATGCCTATCATTTCACTTCTCTCTGACTTGCTTATAATTCTTCTGGCACACTCTCTTTGCACTACCACTCGTAGCAAGCTACTCTCAACACCTCTTTCGGAAACATGTTCCAATCCACAAAGGCCCTCGGAAATACAATACCAGTAAGATTGTCAAAGTGTTTGGCTACTTCACTACAGCACTTCTATCCACATTGTCTTTAATTTGTATTGGGAAATTTGGCATAGTTTGGGGGAAATTGTTAACAAAATCACGTTATTCTGAATGGTGTGCGGACAAGTGGAATCCCCAGAGATTCTGTTATGTTATTCATTTTAGAGGTTGTCGTGTAGACTCGAAATTAAGATCCTTTCGAATGCATGTTCCAAGACGTTCAGCTCATCAAAACATCTTCTGCGATAAAAAGGAAGTTTCACCTCTCATCTCACTATGATTCGCGAAGTATTGAATCGTCACATAAAAATACTTTCACGAAACAATATTGACTACGATTTCACGTGTGGTATGATGTGCGAAACAAGCATGTGTGAAAACCACAACAAAAATAATCAACAAACTGCAAACATTGAAAGGAGCAACATTAAAACAGAGAAATATTCCTCCCTTTGATAAACACTATCTCTAAACAGTTCCTGAATTCTCGCAGTAATTTGATCCTTTTCATTGTATCCGTAAGATCGGGAAGAAATGAAACTAAGGTGGAATGGTTATCAATTAAAAATAATAATATGATTTAAGCCTGGAAACTTTTAGAATTCTTTTTCAATTACAATTTCTTTTCATCAGTTTGAGAAGCAAAAGTTCAAAATGTCACTATGTCTGTCGCCTTTATATCACCTTCATATCACTTCTTATCACCGCGCGAACTAATCACTGAATCGTTAAAAATCATGTGAACATCGAGACATATTTAATTTCGAATCATCAGGACCAGCAAATAAATAAAATATTAAAATAAAGTAAATCTGCAAAAAATGAAATTGAAAAATGTTTTCATTTACTTGCATTTTTTAAATCATGTTATAGTTCTTAATTAAAAACCAATTAATGATTGTCTATACGATATGTTGTTGCAGGAAAATTGTATTTTCAGGATATTTAAAGACAATGTATCCATTGATCCATTTCCATTCAAAATATTTTAAAACATAAATATTTTCATTCTCATCAAACTCTAAAAAGTACGTTTCGCGATACAATAGAGCCGCATCATTAGGTAGTCGGAGATAGTCGGAGAACTCTGTGCTTGATTGCTTGTGACACATCTGACGTCATCCGACACGAAAGTCTCCCATAAAATATTTTCTATTCACGGAGTTTTCGGGAGCCAAAATTTCTAGTTTTTAAATGTTGCTACCTATGGTTTTTGTGTACTTTTATTCATCATTCAACTATGTAGTATGGTATAAGGATGGGGAAGGGATTCTGGAACCCAAAGGTGCGCAGATTTTATACGTATGTCACATAAGTAGGTTTTTACTGCTATTTAACAAAGATAAACGAAATGAAATCTTGCTGCGAAGCTGCTTTGTCTACCAAAAATTCCACATAGGCCAACCGGATTTGAACCTCGGTACCCACATATGGAATGTGAGCGATCGTCCCCTTCTGGCAGCACCAATGCCCGCTGCATGTTTTGTGATTTTGTGCTTTCGTGGTGTGACCATGGCGGGGGCGGGGCGGCGCTGGCGCGTGGTGGCGGGTGCCGCTAATGGCATGGATTCTTATGACGCCGCTACACCTGCAATTTATCGAGCGTAATTGAGGAAGTTTGTGCACCAAGTTTTATGTTGGTGTTCCACCGGGCCATGGGTAGAGTTCTCCTCTCCCTTCATCTGCGAAACCCATTCCCTGAGAGTATCCCAGAATAGAACGATTTTCCTAAGGATGAACCAAAGTGACAGATCGCGAAAACAAGTGAACATCACATGTATTTCAGAGAAGTATCCCTCCGCCGCGACAGCTGTTCAGCCACGCCCCTTCGTAAAATGCTAATAGCTCCTATGAAAACATCCCTATGCAGAAGTCTAAGAGTTTCGCTAAGGTATATGTACGTACGCAAGTCCAGGATATATTTAAATTTAATTTTGTAAGTGAAAAATCTCTTAATATGATCTCACAATCAATAAAAGAAAACTGCCACGAATGTAAATAGAAAGAAAAATGATTTTAAGCCGGAAACACGTGCACCGGTACGCCTCTCACATTCAGGTCTCTGTTTTAAAACAAACAATATTTATCACACAAAACGTAAATTCAATGTAATATACAAAGAAAAAAGGAATTTTTACAGAAGTGCACACTGCACTTCCTAATTTCAATTATTTCTCGTGGCGCATTATTTTTTTGTCGGACGAGGACATCACAAAAGGAAGCGTCGAAGCCATTTACAAGTTAGCCAACTGCAAACGAACGAATGCAGGAAGGGAGTCTAATGGGTTTAAGGGCACAACGACCACAGAACCTTCAGTTATGTTGCCTTCAGTTATGTTCAGCACTAGCTGTCACTTTGGCTCATCCTTAGGAAAATCGTTCTATAGCCGGGGTGCCACAGCGTCTCCCAAGGAGCGCGCTTCTATATACAAGTATAACCCGTCCAAGTGAAGTGTAGGACTGAAGAGCATCTGTGAGAACTAACGACAGCGACAATCGCGTCGCACGTTAGCGTCGGTGCTGTGTAGTCTGGTGCATTCATGTTTCTATTCAAAAGGAACGAAGCGTACTTGCATAATATAGTACGTAATGCTAATTAATCAGCTCAAATAGTTTTTCCTCAGATGATTTTCCATACAAATATTACTTTAATCGGGCACGACGTCAGGTTCCATGGGTTTCTCCATTTCTGGTTTATTATGGGCAGTATCAGTAGATGTAGACTTTGTTTTCTCATTTGCAGTATGTGTAGATGGGCATTTGTTGGCAATGTGACCTCCTTCCTTACAAAGAGAACAAGAAAAGTTTTCAGTGGAAAAATAGATTCTGTATGATGTGTCACCATAAAAAATCAAAGTTGAATCAGGAAATGTTGTTACAACATATTACAATAATAAATACTTCTCTTCTAAAACTTAAAATGTGAGCTAAACCGGGTTCAGATATGCCTACTCTAATGAAAGATATCTTAGTGGAGGTTTTTATTTCTTTCTGATTTAGAACTCTCTTAATTACTTCGTGTTGGATTATTGGGTAAACATTTGATATTACATGATTTATTAATGGTCTTACATTCAATTTGTATTTGTTAATTTCTATTACTTCGTGTTATTCTGTGATTTTCTTTGCTAATTCGGGATATGATAGAAATATACAAATTATATTCTTGAAATGAATCTTATGTGACTTGGTTCAGTTGTTGTTGCCATCTTCATTAAGTATTCTTTAATGCTTATACCATCTTGTGCATCTATGACCATTGCTTGATCTTTCTTAGGGAATGAATCTGTTTGAGCAGCATTAGCAAAAGATTTGCTTACTTGATTTGGATGTCCATCTGTAGGGTTGGAGGTTAGGGTTTCTCTGTAGTCAGAAAAACCCATTGTAGATTCGGATTCAGCCACAGCTGTGACTGTCGTCACTCTTGGGGTTGTAATAACATTTAAATGCAATAATAACAATAATCTCAAGTCCTATTTTTCACTCGCGTCACAGTTATTTACTGTTTATCGTACAACACTAATAGTACGCAGTGTCTTCCTGTCACGGAACCAACACGATTATTTACCTGAAAATTGATTATTTGTGTAGTTATTCCTATATTAAATTTTGGAATTTACGCATACTTCGCAAAAGTTGATTAATGCTCCGAATGTACTTAATATAAAAATTCCTGGTTTGTTTTTCAAAAACAAATAGTTCATTAAAAATTGTAATAATTTTTAAAAAATTAAAATTTCTGTATGAACTTGCTCCGATCAAAATTTGAAAAAATATTGGCGTATTTCTTGATCAACTTTTCGTCAAAACACAAGAAAAAGTGGGCACTGATCACATACTGATCTAAAAAATATATTGTAAATATGCGGGCGCATGCTTCCTGCATATTTTGATACAAGTGCCGATTGATTGATTGATTTTTTCGTGTTTCCGGGCGCGTGAACTGCTTTGGTCATTAGTCCCGTTCGTGTAGTGCCTGTTTTTTTTCGCGGGAGATGGCGATGATCTTCCCCCGCATGATGGCGAGATCCGGCGCCGACCTACCGTCGGCTAGTGGGGTTTCCCCCTAACCAGGACTCTCCCACCAGCGGGGCACCGCCCCAGCCGGGACAAGCTCTAAGCTCCCGACCGGTCTCCCGGAATATGTGGTAGTGTAGTGTATGTTACTGTAGGTGTGTGTGTAAGGGGAGAGGATAGGACAAGGAAAAGGAAGAACAGATCGCGCGCGGTCCGTGGACCGGTAGGTACTGCTCTACTGGTTTGGTAGGGTACTGCTCCGGCATTCGCCTGGTGTTGATCGGAGAAACCACGGAAAACTACCGATCAGAGCAGCTAGAATACTCCTCCAGACAGCGACTGAATTCGACCTAGCGGAAAAGCTAGTGTCGAAAATCCTGCCACCGTCAGGACTCGAACCTAGGACCTCCCGGTCAGAGGCGCTGAAGTGACATCAGTGCACTGAGCTACCGCTCCCGGCAAGGGCAAAAACAATAAACAGAATGACTGCTTTCTTAGGGTTTCAAGAAATATTAGAAACTCGTATGTTCATTCTGTTCTCAGAAGGGATGGGAATCAGCGTAACGAATTCTACAACTGCTTTTCCTCGAGTCAGCGAAACGAATTTTATTGCCGAGTCCCTTTGCGTCCAAGGGATGGGGAGCCCTCCTGACCTTGCTCGTGAAATACAACAGACCACTTGTCAAGGAACATGAGTAAAAGTTTCTGAACATCAGTCGCAATACGTATCTTATAAAGAGAAGCGTGCTAGAGTTTATTCTGTGAATCGTGTGTACACTGTGTACACACCATGAGTGGCGATCACCGTATGAGATACGACAGATGTTTCAATCCATTTAATTTTTCTTATCACGATTTTATGAAAAGAAAATCTCCAAAATGGGTAAACCAGGATTTACTAGGGAAACTTGATTTCGAGGAGTCAAATTTAGAAAATTTGTGATTTATGTCGTAAAACACTCTGCTTCCAAAACGGGTTTTTGCTAGTGAAGAGCGCATCAAAATCACTGGCCCACGTGGCATTAACGAAAGTAGCGGAACGTCCAGTGAATATAGTAAAAATAGGAAAAACCAAGAAAATGGCAATTTAAGCTTTTCAGGTATTTCGCTAGTTGTCTGGAAAATGAATGTAGAGAAGGTTTTAATTGATTTTAATTAAAGAGTTTAATTCAATAGGAGCAACCCTCGTTTAGGAAAGAACATTGGAACACAAAATGGCATTGCCATGAGAAATTGCATAAAATACGATGTGCTATCACAGACACATTTTTTCACACCCCCTTCAACGTCAATTGAAAAAAATCAGACAATAAAGATATTAATTCCTTATTCTTAAGAAACTTATGTATTCCTTTCATTCAACAGATGACGTGACGATGAAAATTCAAATTTTGATAATTTTGAAAGAACATACAATAAAATTAAACGACACTTCGTAGCAACCAAACACATAACAAAAGTAGCTAAAGTTAGCTGAAGAAAATGAAATTTTGTCCTGACTTGAAAGTAAATTCCATAAGGCATTAGAACTGTGTATTGTGACGAAAATTCAGGAATTCTAAGGTATGCGTGTACATATATTCGAAGTGAATTGTGAAGATTCGGAAATTTCGAAATGTCAGTCAAAAAATCCGTAATTTAATAAGCAAATAAAATCGTTTAGTTGCACCACCTATACTTAAATTACTGTTTCATTCAAAGAAACCGACGTCCAGTAATGCAAGAAACGCGTCTGTTGCAGCAATCTACTGCACAGTGGTTTGGAAAAAATTAATAATTTTTAAAATTACCGAGATCCCACTATGACTTTTGCTCAAGTTGTCAATAATACTCTAGTCCGTTTATAAATATTTTTCATTTTTTATCTCATCAAGTTTACAAAAATATTCAATTTTCACATTTTTAAATTGAAATTTCAGGAAATTAAATATTTTGCAAAACATCAAAAATTAAACATGCTTTTAAGTTTCGAATGGAATTTGAACGAATTTTCTTCAATTACTGTATTCAAGTATGTCATATTTTTAAGTTAGTGATGCGGACATTTTTTGCAATAAATTGTTGCAATAAAAAGTAATAATAACAAATCATTGTATTTACTGTGTTTTGAGTATTTGAAGTATTTTAAATACGTATGTATTTCGCTCTTCAAAATGTATGTATACTCAAATGTATTTTGAGTATTATTTAAATACTAAATTTAATGTATTTTGCCCATATATATATATATATATATATATATATATATATATATATATATATATATATATATATCCTTTATTAGTCGAAATAACCTATTTTAGACACCTAAAACGCTTTCCGCATTTTAAAACCGCATTCCGCATGAAATATGCAGAATTTAGATTGGTAGTGAAACAACTAGAAGAGACGCGAACAAAGGAATCGCGCAAACAAGCTCGGAACCCCACTTCCACTCGCGAATGACAGCCGAAACGTCAGCCGCGTGTGTGACCTCGCGGTCGGTGAATAGCAGGTCGGACGTTGGCGAGCGCTGCGGCGTAGGCGGCGAGACAGACGAATCCTCACCTTCGACGGCTGGCCCGCACCTCAGGTGGCTCCGGCCCAACAGCCGCCCTCGGGGTCGCGCACTGGGCTCCGCCGCGTCCCACGGGGACAAAATCTTGAGCACATCCAGCCAGAAGAACGTGTCTCCTCCCGGCCAGGATACCCGAGGGCACTAAGGCTGTGGGGTCGTCGTTACCTCGGCTCCAGGTATCGCGGGTTCGAATACCGCCTCGGGCATGGATGTTTGTGTGCGCTTGTGTTGTCCTGACGTGTCGTGATCCCCCACAGTTACTCCAATGCAAACAATCAAAGTAGTCGCTACATCACCTTTCCCTTTCTTCTTCTTCTTCTTCTTCTTCTTCTTCTTCTTCTTCGGTTAGAAACTTAGTCATTGAAACAGAATATTATTGTGCAGAATTGTATTTGAGTAGTTTATTTCTCTGTGGGAGCCTTATATGTTTAGTTTCGTTAGGACGTTTAGGTAAATAAAAGTAAAAAATGTAGAATTTAATAATACAATTTCATTGTTTTAACCGGGAGCGGTGGCTCAGTGCATCAATTGATGTCCCTGGAGTACCTCTGACCGGGTGGTCCGAGGTTCGAGTCCCGGCAGCGGCAGGATTTTCGACACTAGCTTTTCAGGTAGGTAGAATTCAGTCGCTGTCTGGAGGAGAATTCTAGAGGCCGAATGATCTGATCGGTAGTTTTCCGTGGTTTCTCCAATCAACAGCTGGCGAATGCTGGAGGAGTACCCTAACAAACGAGTCCTATCCTCACCCGTTACACACACACTCTTACACTAACATACACTACACTACCACATATTCCGGGAGATCGGTCGGGAGCTTAGAGGTTGTCCCGGCTGGGGCGGTGCCCCGCTGGTGGGAGAGTACTGGTTAGGGGGAAACCCACTAGCCGACGGTAGGTCAGCGTTGGATCTCGCCGTTCAATGGACGAAGATCACCGCCATCTCCTGAAGCGGGAAACATGCACTACACTTGTGGGACTAATGACCTCAGTAGTTGACGCGTCCGGAATCACAATCAACCATTGTTTTACCTGCATTATTATTTATTTTATTTGTTTATTATGTTATGACTTGTAATTTCTACGACTCCATCTCTCTCTAAGTGAGGTGTTTTTTACATGTCCACAATGATACATCGAATATATGTTCTACTGTTAATTATTTCATTTCCCTTGAATTTGTAAATGGAGTACATATACGTCAATTATTTTCGCTTTAAGTACGTGTTTCTCATTATCCTTATAACTTTTATCTGCTAATTTTGATGAGATATTTTCACGTTAATTTTTATTTAAGGACTATGCATGTTTTTAATACCGTACCTGATGAAGATTTCAAATTTAAAAGGTTGAAACGTTGTCAAGTGTTAATGAAAGCATATTACAATATTTAACGTGATGTTTCCGCAAGTCTGTATTTGTTGTAAACTGTTAAATTAATCTTACTAGATTTTTACGACTACATCTAGTATATTATTATAGTACAATCTCTCTAAACAGGAACTTGTATAAGCTAGATACCGGCCTAATTCGGAAAATTTCTCTGGCCCGTGAAGTTAAATGGCATTTTACACAGCATAAAACGGAACCTCTTCAACGCGGAAACGGAAGGGTTTTTCATGTCATGTACGAAAAACTACTTTATAAAACGAAATTCCTGTGAATTTAATGCAATTGGCAGGGACATGTCCTAAATAAAATGAATGCATGTACAAGCTTGTTTTAAATTCTCTATCCCTGTGACACGCGATTAAGTCGTGGTAACCAGACATTGAAGGAGACAGGCTTCAGCTGTTAGCGTAGAATTCGATCTTTGAATCGCTTGTCTCTCACGGCGTACGTCTTAAAGGAATTCCCTCTTTCCCGACTCTCTGAGCGAGGGAAGATGTAAGGGCATGGCTTTTATTCCCGTTTCCCGCATTATGCGTTGAAAAGCATAACCCCTCGACCAGATACGCAGTGCTAAAACCCATGCGAGTGTATCAGAAAGTCACAGTATTAGGTTGTGACGCATTGTGCGTTTTATGTTAATGTTTTATAATAAAGTCAGGTAATTTACTGCTTTCAGTGCAGAATTCACGTCAATATCAGGTTATAAAATGGACAACCTTGCGTAAAACAGAAACCTTCCTAAACTGGAATTTTTTTGTGTCCCGATTGATTCCGCCTTAGGCATATTTTACTGTAATTGGCAATGGCAATATGTAACATATCTATGTATTTAAGTGGGTATATATAGTCATATGAATTGCTATATGTTCTACCATTGATATTTTGATTGATTTTACCCAACTCAGTGGAGAAATTAAGCTTTTTTTATCTTTTTTATTTTGTAATTACATATTTGCTAGGTAAATATATACTGATCACGTAAATCTTATCAATCTACATTTCAGTATAATTTGTTTTCCTACCTTTCTGATTATTGGACGTTAATCTCCACTTTCGATTTTCCACACCAGCTGAGTCGAATTCATACGTTCTCTGCAATAGAATTCTTGTGGCCGGTTGCTCTGATCGGTAGTTCTCCGTGGTTTCTCCGTGACCAGTATCAGTCAAACGCTTCTGGAATACCATCATAAACGGGCACGGATTACGCGTAATCTTCCTTTTCTCATCCTTGTTCCGTTCTCGCCTCGTACACATCATTCACGTATACTTACATGCACTACACTACCACGCATGTCGGGGGCTTCGAGCTGGGTCCGGCTGGGGCAGTTCTCCGCTGGGAAGCTTGAAGAGGAGAAACCTTGCAAGCCGACGTGTAGGTCAGCGTCGCATATCACGTTCCCCCGGGAGAGGAACCCCGCTACAGCTTGGATACAACATGCACTAAACTTACGGGACTAAAAAGCTGCTGACACTACTGGAAACGTCAAATACTTATTCAGGTAACGAAGCACGTCTTTTCAACAGTTGCTGATCAATGAAGCACAAAATAGTTTTGTGAAAACTTGTACGATTGTTTTTCAAAATCTATTCTATCGGATCTGATGTTCTTGAGAGCGCGATTTTTTAGACATCGCAAATTTAACTGAGTTATTTATACGGTCGTGTAACAGTAATACTGATATTAAGGGCACTTTGTTTGCTATCGTTGAGTAAGTCAGAACAAAACCCACTGTCTCGTAAATGAACAGTGAAGGGAATAGCATTCAGCATTCAGGTGACGCATTCAGCAAATTTTATACTGAATGGAGAGAATGCCTGCAGAAACACGTGGATGGCTTCACTAATTCGTACATGTTTTCGTCTTCTCCACGTCATAGGTCGGCCACGTCGCTCGCGAACCACGAATCCTTCGCCATGGCATTCCAGGGAACTTGTGGAGGGATTGAGAAATGTGTTTTTGGCGAGAATTTGGACTTCAGATTATCACAGCAGGAAGACAGCGTCTGATAAACGCATGGGCGTTCATTACTCACATCATATGAAGATCTCTTCAACTACTCTGCTTGTAATAGTGTATCTTTAGTGTGACGTAATGATGTGTCATTGTGGAAAAAGTATATTAAGAAACAATTTTTTTAAATATCAAAGCAATTGTCTTAACTGTGACAAAAGACATGTCAATAACTAATGATGGATTTTTTAGTGCCTCTGATTTCGTAATAGACACTCAGCTGCAGCAATTTTATTCATGCTCCAGGTGTATTGGTGTGGGGTCGAAGAAACATTCGAATGGGATTTTTTTTATTTATTTATTTTACGTAAAAAACAGTTAAAACTGCGTATGACGTGCTATGGGGAGAAGTGAATTCTGTGCACGTTTTCAAAATTCTGTGATTCCTACACTAAGTCATATATTACTTGAATTTTGAAAAAAAAAAACGCTCCCATGTAATAAAATCTATTTTCAAGGATAAATAAACAAAACATTTTGGGCTCTTATCCATGATGTTCTTCGTCAAGGAATTCAAGTCCTTTCTGCCGCGACAACATGGAAACGATACATTGAATAACTATATTTCCCACTGAATTCTAGAAGTCGTGCACAGATAATGAAGTTACATTTATGTCCAGATGCAAAACAAGGTGCCATCTCAGCATTTGCTCAATCGATCAGGGAAACTGGACGAAAAACCTGATCGAGATGGGGGTCATTGAACCAGAAGCTGCGATACAATACTTGTTACATATTGTTTAAAATTATACAGTCCAAATGGTAAATAATACATTAAATATTACTGTTAAAATTAATGTTACTTTCCTTGTGTTGCTCAGTATAGTCTCTAATTGTATAGAAACAGTTATGCAGCAGAAACGATTTCACTTTGGATTGAAACTTTTCTATCGAATTTTATCGTTTTATCGTTTATCGTTTAAATATCGTCTGGCAAAGTATTGTAAAATATCGTACATGTATTGTATGTGAATTTTTTGTAATAAGCTGTTGATACTGACACCTAATGAATATGATTTCTACATCGAGTGTTTTAGTAATAGACATCGGCATTTTCTGAAAATTTTTTCCCGCCCTGAAGCAAGTAATTTTTGACAAAAACCACTGATTCCCAAATCAACAGACCAGGTAATGGTAAAATTTCTAGATTAATGAAGAGAATCACATGAGTGGGGTTTGGTTATTATTCGTACAATTCTTTTTTTTAATCTAAAAGTCTGGGAACTATAAGATGTATTTCCCCAGAATATTACCGAATATATACCGAACAGATAAAGACTTCTCGCTGGGAGCTATGTTTAATATGAGATATGTCTGATATGGTATGTGAGACATATTTCTAAAAGAAATTTCTAATTTATTTTGAACTAGTGAAGTCAGGTTCAAGTTTGGGAGAAACAATTGGCAATCCATTTCACCATTTTATTCTCTCATTTCCAGCCATAACTTCGGAGAATTGAATCGGACATCGTCCATAGGGGCTTGTCATTCATAAACTAACGAAACAAGTGTGTCTATCATCATGCTGAGTGGCTCAGCTGGGTTGAATAATTCAAGTTGATACAATAATTCAAAAAGGGCCTGGGGAATCTATCTATCTATCTATCTATCTATCTATCTATCTATCTATCTATCTATCTATCTATCTATCTATCTATCTATCTATCTATCTATCTATCTATCTATCTATCTATCTATCTATCTATCTATCTATCTATCTATCTATCTATCTATCTATCTATCTATCTATCTATCTATCTATCTATCTATCTATCTATCTATCTATCTATCTATCTATCTATCTATCTATCTATCTATCTATCTATCTATCTATATATCTATCTATCTATCTATCTATCTATCTATCTATCTATCTATCTATCTATCTATCTATCTATCTTTTTCTTTTTGTTTATGGGAATGCGGAAACCTTTTATAGGCACCACGATATTCCTTCGTGGTAGTGTGGGACTCCCTCAAAGGTTTACCCACTAAAACCGCCACCCTTGTTCAGACCTTCTTCCCCCTGCGGTACCGCCGTTTGGCATTGCTTCGCAGAGGGCGGTCTTAGCTGCAGCTTTTGCACCAGATGTTGGTCTTCTTATGTTATTTCTATCTTCTTTTTTGTCATAATATTGGTAATGAATTGTTCAATTTGTGTCCACTTTTTTCAGTTTCCAACATTTGTGTCAACAAATTGTTTGGCTTTAATTGGACACCTAGCTGGTCTTCCAGTGCTTTTCTTTCTATTCGCCATGTTTCGCAGTCAAAAACGGTATGTTTTACGTCATCTATCGGATAGTGGCAGTATCTACACATCGCATCCTGTCGGTGACCGAAGCGGTGGAGATATTGGTTGAAGTCTCCATGCCCCCTCAATACCTGGGTTAGGTAATAATTCAGCTGTCCGTATGGCCTCTCTATCCATTTAATCAGTTCAGGGATTAGTTCGTAAGTCCACCTCCCTGTCTTTTCGTTGTCCCAGCGTCTTTGCCAACTCTTCATGAGCTTCTCTCTGGCTTTCTTTTTTACTTCCTCTGTTTCCTTTTGTTCCGTGATGGTTTTCGAAATATTATAAACTTCCGCCCTTTCGAGCGCTAAGAGGTCAACTGGAGGGATTCCCGCCAAGACTAACACTGCGTTCTGCGATATCGTCCTGTAAGCAGATGTGACTCTTATTGCGCTTGCTCTCTGAACGGAGGCCATTTTCTTTCCCCACTTTTGAACTCCTAGTCTCTCGGCCCACACCGGTGCCGCGTAAAGCATTTTTGCGTGAACTACATTCGAGAGGAGTCGTCTTTTAAAATGTTTCGGTCCTCCTATATTGGGCATCAATCTTGAGAGGCCGCTTACAATCTCTGCCCCTTTTTGTGCCACATTTTTGGCGTGCAGTCGGAAGTTTAGTTTCGAGTCTATGTCTACTCCCAGGTACTTGAGGCTAGTCTTCCACGTGATTTCCGTGCCTGCGACTATGATCCTCGGTTTTGTGTAGTTCCTCTTATCTGTGACGATTATGGCTTCTGTTTTTTCTGTTGCCATCTGTAGCTCTCTGCTATCCAGCCATCTCTTGACCCTCTCCAGGCTATCATTTACTACTATCTGCAGTTCTTCGGCAGTGTCTGCCCGACTGACTATGATTGCATCATCAGCGAAGCCTACTAGCAGCGTTCCTTCTGGTAGATGCATTTCAAGAAAGTCATCGTATAAAACGTTCCACAGAAGTGGGCCGATTTTCGAGCCTTGTGGAACGCCGCATGTCATTTCTTTCTCCAACGTCTTTTCTTTACAGTAATATATAATTGCTCTTTCATTTAGGTAACTGCTAATCATTCTCAGAAGGTAATCTGGAGTGTTTTTTCTCTTGAGTGCTTGCAGAATGTGTTCCCATCTTGCTGAGTTAAAAGCATTTCTGACATCTATTGCGACAAGGGCACAGAAGCCCTTTTTGCCCTGCACAGTCACTTTTCCTTTTTCCGCTAGTTTCACTACCGTGGTGATGGCGTCGATCGTCGAGCGGCCTTTCCGGAATCCATACTGTCTCTCGGAAAGCCCTCTTATTTCTTCGATATGTTTCTGAAGTCTTTCGAGGAGAAGGCCTTCAAGAAGTTTGCCTCTTGTATCTAAAAGGCAGATGGGCCTGTAAGATGACGTCTGATCCAGGGGTTTATCCACCTTACGTAGCAAGGTTAATTTTTGTCGTTTCCATTTTTTAGGAAACTCTCCCTTCTTCAGACACGTATTGAAGACGTCTAAGATCTATCTATCTCTCTATCTATCTATCTATCTTATCATATCTATCTATCTATCTATCTATCTATCTATCTATCTATCTATCTATCTATCTATCTATCTATCTATCTATCTATCTATCTATCTATCTATCTATCTATCTATCTATCTATCTATCTATCTATCTATCTATCTATCTATCTATCTATCTATCTATCTATCTGTATCTATCTATCTATCTATCTATCTATCTATCTATCTATCTATCTATCTATCTATCTATCTATCTATCTATCTATCTATCTATCTATCTATCTATCTATCTATCTATCTATCTATCTATCTATCTATCTATCTATCTATCTATCATAAAATATTATTATCGGCATCTGTTTTTGCCAGATGACATTAAACGATTAAATTCGCTAGAAAAGTTTAAATCCAAAGTGAAATCGTTTCTACTGCATAACTGTTTCTATACAATTAGAGACTATATTGAGCATCACAAGGAAAGTAACATTAATTTTAACAGTCATATTTAATGTATTATTTACCATTGGACTGTATAATTCTAAACAATATGCAACAATTATTGTATCGCAGCTTCTGGGTCAATGACCCCCATCTCGATCAGGTTTTTCGTCCAGTTTCTCTGATCCATTGAGCAAATGCTGAGATGGCCACTTGTTTTGCTTCTGGACATAAATGTAACTTCATTATCTGTGCACGTCTTCTACAATTCAGTGGGATATACAGTTATTCAAATTATCGTTTCCATGTTGTCGCGGCAGGAAGTATTATTCCGAAGGACAACATGGATAAGAGTCCAAAATTTATTGCTTATTTATCCTTGAAAATAGATTTTATTACATGGGAGCTTTTTTTTTATTCATTCCAAATTCAAATAGTATATGACTTAGTGTAGAGATCACAGAATTTTGAAAATGTGCACACAATTCACTTCTCCCCATAGCACGTCATACGCAGTTTTAACGTTTTTTTTCACGTAAAATAAATAAATAAATAAAAATAATATAGGAGGCGTACACAGGCGTACGCAGTCCGTAACTGTCCGATGGATCGGGGATGCATCGGGCGTGTAGGCGGAGGCTGGCAGCATGACTTGCAGGCCAGCGGGTACTCGATGATGGTGACGGATGGGCGGCGCGTTCGCGGCAACGAGCTCCGTGATTGATCGGCGACACGCAATGGGCCGCGGCACCGCTGTCTTCGCGTCCTCACAGCCTCACCCCCGCCCTCTCCCACGGCGGTCACCAAAGGCACCGGGAGAGGTGGCTCAGGGCATCCACTCATGTCACTGCAGTGCCTCTGACCGGGAGGTTCGAGTCCTGACGGAGGCAGGATTTTCGACATTAGCTACAAAGCCGAATTCAGTCGCCGTCCAGAGAAGAATTCTAGCGGCCGGCTGCTCTGATCGGCTCTCATTTTTTGTGTTTTTTCCGGTCAACACCAGACGAATGCCGGAACAGAACCATAAGAAATAGGACATGCACGCGCGCGATATTTCCTTCATCTTCCTTGTAGTATCATCACTACTTACACACTAACATGCACTACACTACCACACATGCCGGAAGACCGGTTGGGAGCTTAGAGCTTGTCCCGGCTGGGGCGGTGCCCCGCTGGTGGGAGATACTATACTGGGGAAAAACCGGTAGCCGCAGGAAGGTCGACGCCGGATCTTGCCATCCAGGGGGGGAAGATTACTGTCGTCTCCCGAAAGCGTGTACTGCACTTAAGCGAGTAACAACCTAAGCAGTTAACGCGCTCGGAATCACTAACAACCAAGCAAGCAATGGCATAAAGGCATGCGCACAGGAGGGGCCAGGATTCCCCCGCCATCTCTGAAAATATTGAAGGGGGCCCACTTCACCTGAGGAAATAATAGTAGTTTATGCAATTATTTTATAAAGCTACATTACAAACGAATTATATACGCTATTTTGTATATATATATATATTTATACGTTATATATATATACGTTATATTTATACGTTTCTGTTTTTTGTAATTTTTATTATACTTTCAAAATGAACGATTCAACAATAGGAATTCAAATAGCAACAGGATAAGTTGGAATCGCAGCGCAATCGAATTTCATTCACACCTTTGAATAACAGTCTCAAATTATACAGTATTGGGGATCCGGCGTTAACATACATGATTTAAGTAGAGTTCGGTAACGACTTTCGTTGGGCAGGCGCTCGGCTCTCATTATCTTGACCCAGGCTGATTATCTCGCTAGCGGGACGTCCTTTCACGTCGTATGCGGCGGCGACGGGGGCGGAGGCGGGGGTGTCGCGTAGGCCCCTCTTGCGGTTTTCCGCGTCCCCTGCTTTTCCCGGAAGCGCTCGTGACGGCGGCGGTTGGCTGCCCCACTACCGCACGAGGAGACGCGTGGCGCTGGCGGCGGGATCGCGGCAGGGAGTGGGAAGGGGAGGGGGAAGAAGAGTCGAAGCTGTGTTAGTTGATTGACTACTAGTGATTCCGGGCGCGTCAACTGCTAAGGTCATTAGTCCTGTAAGTTCACTGCGTGTTTTTTTTTTGTTCGGGAGGTGGCGGTGACCTTGCCCCGCTGGATGGCGAGATCCGTCGCCGACCTACCGTCGGCTAGTGGGGTTTCCCCCTACCCAGGACTCTCCCACCAGCAGGGCACCTCCCCAGCCGGGACAAGCTCTAAGCTCCCGGAATATGTGGTAGTGTAAGTGTGTGTGAAAGGGGAGAGGATAGGACAAGGAAGAGGAAGGGAAGATCGCGCGCGGTCCGTGGCCCGTTTGTTAGGGTACTGCTCCGGTTTTCGTCTGGTGTTGATCGGAGAAACCATGGAAAACTACCGATCAGGAGAGCCGTCTCCTCCAGACAGCGACGGAACTAGAGCTAGCTATCTGGCTAGGGTCGAAACTCTTGTCACTGTCGGGGTTCGAACTCTAGGACCTCCCGGGCAGAGGCAACAGTTGATGCCCTCAGCCACCTCTCGCGGTACAAAGCTGTGTTGGGCGTTGTATTTCCAACAATAGTTGAGATAGGAAACCGAGTAGAGGGACTTGGGTCAGGGGAGCCGGGGACACGGAAAAGAAGACAGAGAATATGGGGTGGGAAAGAGGGAAACGGTTGGGGGAACCACATACGTGGAAATGAGCATGTGAACGTCAAACAGTAGCTGGGGAAATTAAATTCGGAAGAGGTAAAGCGGAATGGATTCGGGGGTACGGTGATCAGAAGGAGATCTGGAGTGTGGTTTTCGATTCTGTTGAATTATTTTTTTTCATTTCGCGATCGAAAATATTGATAGCTGGAGGCAGCGAGCAGAACGGAAGTTCTCGACACTGGTGAAAGAGCAAAGGCTATACGAATACGAGGGATAGAGAGCAGTGTGTCTGGGGATTGGAGACAAGTAATTGGAGAAGGAAATCTTAAATATCCTGAGGGTGACGAGAATGGCAGCTGGTGCGTATGGAGCAATTTATAATAAAACCCAGAACTGGGAACGGAGACTGAACAAATTTCTTGTTAATGATGTAGGGATAGGAATATAAGAAAAGGGAAGAAGAACGCCCAATGTGAGCTGAGTAAGAATGAAAGTAGCTGAGGAGCGGAGCCCCAGCTAGCGGGTACATGGCGGCCATCGGGGCCGGGTGGAGGAGGCAGAGAGCCGATGGACAGTGTTCGGCCCGCTTGGGAAATACGGAAGGTCTAGGGCGTAAAACGCGAGGTTTGTGGCGCCAGAGGACCAGACTGCCACGCCCACCAAAGCCTCCGTCCACTGCCCGCCGCCGCCCTCCAGACGCTCGTAAACGCAGCGCCTCGCGCCGTCCTTCCTCGCCCCCCTTCCCCTGAAAAATTGGGACACGTCGCCCCGCTCCATCAGTCCTGCACAACTGCACAGAACTGGCCAACGGATTCATTGGAACACACATTATAATTCTGGCCAGTATCGTGATGTTATTCTTTTCCTCTCTGTTTCTGTTTCTGTCTCTCTCCCTCTCTCTCTCTTTCCCTCTCTCTTTCTTTCTACTGTTGTTACTTTTATTATACTTACTTACTTTTATTATTATACTTACTTTTATTATTATTATTATTATTATTATTATACTTATTATTATTATTATTTACTTACTTTTATTATACTTTGTTACTTTTATTATTTATTTTACTTTTATTATACAAGAGTGCAGCAATATTTTTATTGCAAAACAAATAAATGTTGGTTTATTTTTATATTGTTGTCTTGATGAAATCTGAAAGTCGACGTTAGTAACTTACAATGCGCTCTTTATTTCAGATTAAATATTACTGAAATGATAGTGGAGATGGTGGGCTAGATGAGATCCATTTAATAAGAAACATGCCATAGATAAAAAAAAAAACAACTTCTGTTTTTAAGAATGAGATAAGAAGATGACATAAGAAACGCTTTTACATTTCAAGAATTTAGACAATTCTTCACACGCGAACACAGTACCATAGACAACAAAATATTCACTTAAAACGATCACTTAATAACTTGTTTGACGTGTCTTCCTCTTTGGCAGGTTGCGAGAAAGCACTTTGTATGACATACAACCAAATACCGAGGAGCGTCAACGAACAAGTTTCCCGGGGCCTCCAGTATTTCATTCAATCAGACTGTCCGAGACGACAGGCGCGCGCGCTCGCTCGCGCCTACGGGCGGCCGGCGGGCCTGGGCCTGCGCCGGGCCGGGCCGAGCCGGGCCGCGCGCCAGCGCAAAAAGAAAAGACAATAAACGAAACAAAAAGAGCGAAAGAAACCTACGTCGTAAAAAGAAGCAAAAGCGCGCGCATTAAGAGTGAAAGGTAGCGGACGAAAATAAACAAACTTGATTACAAAGACGGCGGAATGTCGAAAGTGAATAAGGGAAAATTAAGGCCGTCGGTGCGGGCTGCCGAGGGAAGGCGCCGAGCGGGTGCAGGGGCGGCGCAACAAGCGAGCAGCTAGCTGCGCGAGTCGCGTCGGCTATTGTTCGGTTATCGCGCGGGATCGCCCCGTGTGCGCCCAGCTAAGATCTCCCACCGCCCACCGCCCGTTGCCTACATGCGCCGCCGTCGCCGATGGTTGAGCGGGCGACTAGCGGGCGGGACGCGCGACGGGACGGAGCGAAACGGGACAGGTCGGGACTGGAGGGAACGACACGGGATGGGACAGGACAGGACCGGACAGACAGGTCAGCAGAGGTCAGGACAGGACAGAGCGGACGTGCCGGAAAGGGGCGGAACTGGACGAGACGGACGAGAATGGATGGGACATACGAGACTGGACGGGACGTACGAGACTGGACGGGACGTACGAGACAATATGACGGACGAGATTGGACGGGACGGACGAGTCTGAACGATACGGACGAGGCTGGACGGGTCGCACGAGACTGGGCGGGACGGAGCAGACTAGACGGAAGGGACGGGACTGGAAAGTCGGTCGAGACTGGACGGGACGGACGAGATTGGACGGAACGGACGAAATTAGACGCGAGGGACGAGAGAGCGGGCGAGAGGACGAACGGGTGGTGTGCGGGCGGCGACCGTTCAACGCTCGACTTTCTCTCGCGCTGCGCCCGCCCCCGCCCCCGCCCCCGCCACCGTAGCGACCTGCCCCCTCACGAGCAGACGCAACGCCGCCCCCGCCGCCGCCCACACACCTGTTGCGTCGAGAAGCCCCGTCCGGCGGCGAATTACCGCCATTTGCCTTGGGTTGCGCCACACACGCGTCGACGCGTCGCTTGCGTTTCATTCACTCCGACGCGACACGCGCGGTCGCCTTTCGTTTTCATCGCACGGGTGGACGAGGGATTTCACCACATTCTACACATCCAATCATTTTTTAATGTTTTCGTTGTTTTCCATTCGCTGGTACAGGTGAACATGAGATAAAAGTGATAGCAACTATTGGCTTGAGTAAAGTAGTCACGCAGCTATGACTCGTCAATGAGTAAGTGCAAATGTGGAGATCAAAATAGTAGACCCAGGGGATGGTGATGTTGGAGATGTCTCACTTGTTTGCTGTTGTCTAGTATCTTTATTACGAGGTGGATGTGGTAAGTGCTGTAGCTCTTCAAAATATTTGTTTCTAAAGGAGAAGATTTCTTCTTTTATTGATCCCATTTTTACATATCGATGGAGCGTAGAGTTGTTCACATGCCCGGGCGAACGTAGATCCAACAATGGACAGACTTTTCTCATGTAAAGAGTTGTTTTTTATTCTTCTGGAAAATAATATAAAATCATCACAAAAAATTAAATATTTTTTGCAAGGATGAGTATTCTAATTCGGTTTTGTTAAAAATTACATAGTGAAATATCTCAAAGGGTGTCCAACGTTTTGTGTTATTAAAAACTATCAGACTCCATCATTCCCTCTTGCATCATCGCCCTCTCTGCCTCACTCTTTCATTTTCCTAAAATTAATTTCTTTTTGAAAAAGGTACACACATAATCACAAACCTTATCACATATGTGACGTGGTAACTTTCTTTTCCTAACTGGAAATATCAGAAAAATGTTACGTGTATTTAGAGACGTGCATTTTCAACAAAAACAAGCAAATCAAGTGCCAATACTGCTTCGTGGAAATGTGCCTTTTTGTAATGAACACAAAGTGTTAACTTATGCTTAACAATACAAAGTAGAAATAATCATCAGTACAAGGCACTAACTTGTACATATCTTGTGCAAGGTAGCCACAAGTATTATATAGTTTCATTTCACACATTATTCACCCATTGTTTTCACTCTCCCTCCATTACCAATTTCTATTGCACAATAGCATTTTTATTCTTTCAATGTCCTGTCGGTAAAATAATAGCAATTGTAAACGTGTCTTCACCTAATGCAAGTTATCTTTCTTTATAGTCAGAAAGCAACATCTTGATAAACGGAAGGGTCCATTTAAAATGCTATTTGATATCATCGATTTCATTTCCATACTGCAGTGAATGAATTATTGTTCGAGAGGTTACTGCAGGTTACCAATCGTTATGTTTCATGAGTAGTTAAATGCCTCTCTCTTTTGAATTCCATCACGATTACTTTCTTTCGAAGGACTTTCACATTATCTATCTAAATGATAAGAGTATGATTTAAACACATGCCTGACCTGGACAAAACAGGTACTCATGGTTTGTTTCTGTGGAGATGATTTGAAAGTTAATGTGCGTGAATTTGAATAAGGAAATAACGGTATTTGAAATTAGCGGGTCACAGATTTTCATTAATGGACAAACATCTTCGACATCGCCATCACTACGAGTACAATAGTAGGCAAAACCAACAGAAAGTTGACTAGGATATCGGTCTAGTAAAGTGGGGATTAGTATACATGATTCCCACGGTATTGTGGCATGACATTTAATTGAAAAGGTAAAGAAACTTTAAATTTAAAACATTCTGAGCATAATGCTCCCTTTTCAAGCTGTAAATTTTGACAATTTATTAATGTTTCAATTCACTACTTCTAACACATTTTGTAGTTAAATCTGTCGTTCTGCCACATCCACATGTGATTACGCTCTGACTCATGCAACTATTCTTACATTCAACCGATTCACACTCTTCTGTTTTCTTCTCATTTAGAATATAAGTAAACTGCCATATGGGCTTAAACGTTTATTTAATGTTTCTTACAAAGTAGGTGATGCCTCTTAATTTACATTTATTATGCTGATGGATAGATGATGAAGGAAAACTATTCAGGGACACAGGTACCATCATTTTGTAAAAAATATATTAAATGTTCGTTACATGTAACAAAGCAGATCAGTTCACAAACATTTGATATGAAAATCGTAAATAAAATATTATTTGCTTGATTCACCACACAATGACACAAGTTAAGTTTTTTAACGAGCTATTAAAAGCAATACTCATAGGGCAGGAAGAATTATATGTCACGTAACAAAAATAATCGTATCACAGTAATTTTACCACAAAATGTGAATAAATCTATAGTGGAACACCATTTTTTTCTTTATGATTCGGTTAGAGCTTTCTGTACATTTCCTTTCTTAAACATTATTATTAATCACACCATTTTTCTAGAATAACGTTAATAAAGAAATTGGAGGGTCATCGGAACCCATCAGTGCTGCCCATGTCCTGGAAGAAGAAATTGAACAAGCTTTTATTCAAAAGATTTTGATTTTGCGGCCGGTCAAGGAGCCGAGACTCACCTGCGTTCCCCCAACGCCGCAGCTTCGCCATTGCTATTTCCGCCTTCATCATTGACACCACCGCCACCCTCACCCCAACAGAACCTCCGCCCCCGCCACCCCCACCTCCGCAACCGCCGCCTTCACCATGTCTACCGTCATCTTCGCTACCTCAGCTTCCTTCTAGCCACAGCCACTACCACCATTGTCAACGACGCCACTTCCGCCTTGTCCGCCACCTCCGCCGCCCCCGCCACCTCTGTCGCTGCTGGCACCGCCGCCCCCCCCGCCCCCCCCGTCCCTGCCCCCGCCACTGTTGCCGCCACTGTCGCCGCCACTGTCGCCGCCGCCGCCGTCACCACCGCCCCCACCACCACCGCCCCTGCCACCACCGCCGCCGCCGCCGTCACCGCCGTCACCACCGCCCCCGCTGCCCCTGCCGCCACCGTCGCTGCCCCCCTCGCCGCCGCCGCCGCCGCCGCCGCCTTCACCTTCCCCGCGTCTGCCGCCGTCTACACCACCACCACCACCACCATCGCCGCCGCCGCCGTCGCCGCCGCCGTCTTCCGGAAGCCGCTGCCGGGCGGCGCGCTGCCCCAGATCGGGCGCTGCGCTCGCGTCGGGAAGGCGAGCGCGCGAGCGAGCGAGCGAGCGTTTCGGCAGCGTCGTTTTTTACGCGCTCGCAAACCGGTTTCCACCTCAGTCCGATACGTATCGTCACTCACAATGGAATTTTAAATTAGAAATTGCTGTAATTGAATTTGGAATTGCTGCGCACGCGCAACGGCTGTGCGCAGGCCGGCCGGTCGGCCCGCCGACCGACGCGCCGCCTGGTGGCGCCCGCGGGGCCAACCGAAGCAGACGGCGCGGTGTGGGCGTAATTAGGAGATGGGGCGATGGGGCCGAGGCGATTGTTGGTCGCGGACGCGAAACGCCGACGCCCGCTTCGGCTCTACCGCTCGCCGATTGGCATTCTCCGAGTCAGCAGATAACATGTGCGGGGACAGACGCGCCGGTCCACAGGGTGGCTAGGAACTACAGATGCGACATCGATGCCCATGTTTTCAATTGATTGATTGATTGATTTTTTCGTGTTTCCGGGCGCGTCAACTGCTTTGGTCATTAGTCCCGTTAGTGTAGTGCATGTTTTTTTCTCGGGAGATGGCGGCGATCTTCTCCCGCTGGATGGCGAGATCCGGCGCCGACCTACCGTCGGATAGTGTGGTTTCCCCCTAACGAGGACTCTCCCACCAGCGGGGCACCACCCCAGCTGGGACAAGCTCTAAGCTCCCGACCGGTCTCCCAGAATATGTGGTAGTGTCGTGCATGTTAATGTAAGTATGTGTGTAAGGGGAGAGGATAGGACAAGGAAGAGGAAGGACAGATCGCGCGCGGTCCGTGGCCCGTTTGGTAGGGTACTGCTCCGGGATTCGCCTGGTGTTGATTGGAGAAACCACGGAAAACTACCGATCAGAGTAGCCGGCCACTAGAATTCTCCTCCAGAAAGCGAATGAATTCGACCTCTCAGGAAAGCTAGTGTCGAAAATCCCGGTCAGAGGCGCTGCAGTGACATCAGTTGATGCTCTGAGCTACCGCTCCCGGACCATGTTTTCAAGATATCAATGTTTTATATAAAATCATCAATGTATTTAACTTCGATCTTTTTAAGCTGATACCGGGAGAGATTGCTCAGGGCATCAACTGATGACACTACAGTCCGTCTGACAGAGAGGTCCTTGGATCGAGTCCCGGCGGTGGCAGGATTTTCGACAATAGCTTGCCAGCTAGGTCAAATTCAGTCGCTGTCTGGAGGAGAATTCTAGCGGCCAGCTGCTCTGATCGGTAGTTTTCTGTGGTTTCTCCGATGTGAGAGCGGGTGAATGCCGGAACAGTACCCTAACAAACCGGCCACGGATCGCGCGCAATCTATCCTACCTTTTCCTTGTCCTATCCTCTCCCGTTACAGACACACTTACACTAACAATCACTACACTACCACATATTCCGGGAGACCGGTCGGGAGCTTAGAGTTTGTACCGGCTGAGGTGGTGCCCCGCTGGTGAGAGATACGTGAATGAAAAAAAACAACCACGCAGTAGTCGGCGTGTAGGTCGGCGCCGGATCTCGTCATCTAGCGGGGAAGAACACAGCCACAACCCGAGGGAAAACATACACTACACTTACGGGATTAATGATCCTAATAGTTGATGTGCTCGGAACCACTAACAATCAATCAATTGAAGCTGATGTTTTTTTAACATCGATGTTTGATTTTTCGATGTTTTTACGTAAGTTATATTTTTTAATGAGAAATTTACCACTGCAGCAAACTTCTACAATAATTGTCAAATATTCGTCAAATGAATACTCTTCAGACCAAAGTCACAAATTGTAAAAAAATGGATTTTTTGTTAATTAAGAAACCTTTATGATTATATTTTTGAATCAACGAATCTGATAATAAATGTTTTGTTAATTCTCCTGAAGATTTCTCGACTTTGTTTTGCCAGGTAAACCTCAATTACAAAAGTAATAAAATATACTACTTTCAAATTAAATCCCCCCTTCCCGAGTGAACGTCAATCAGAAACATCGATGTTTAATAACATAGAAGTTTTAACTTCGAGCATCGATGTTTAGAACCATCGATGTCCTTTTTACGAAATCACTTCCTTACTAGGTACTTGTGATCGATCTACTAGTAGCCAGTTGTGAACACAAACATAACAATTCATTGTTAAAATTTGTTGATCAATGGATGTGGATCTCATTCTTGGACTCATACTCCATGGAAGTGAAAATCTTATTACAGTGGTGCCAACAAGTACGACCAGGTCAGAACATAACTAGTTTGTTTGTTGTATGTACAACATGTTTTCACATCTGCAATGCTATAAATCGAATGCAGGTACGACCGTAGTAGGACAAATCATTTATTTCGAAAAAAGCACAACGTATTGTAATATTTTCATTCTCATTTTAAATATGGAGTGTTATTTTTGTTTTATATTTCCATTGAAGATTTAATATAAGGCTGCTGTTTACGTACTTTTTAAATAAAAGTCCTTACAAATAACAGTACAAGTCTTGATATTTGAGCAATCTGCGTCTCTATATTTGCATGATTCTTGTAAATTATCTGTATACTGTATAGTATTTACATGGTATGAAACTACGAGTTCATGTTTCTTTATGGATGAGAATCGGAACATGTCATGCATAACATATCCATTTACATATATGGGCACCCACCGTAACGACGTAAGTTCAAATAGTATACCATAACACTATCACCTACATAGAATTACAATAATTCAAGAATTCGTAACACTTAATAGAATGATTAAGAGTAAGCAATTCAAGTTGACAATATTGCCCCTGGACGGTAATAATATGTGCCACAGGATGAATACCTGTAAAATTTCTACAATTATAATATCAATCATAACAACAATAATAATAATAATAGTAATAATAATAATAATAATAATAATAATAATAATAATAATAATTTAAAGTATTTTGTAACGCGTGATATTAAATATGAAATGTAATGAATACGACCAGATATGAAGTTTAATGCGTCTTTTACAGTAAGTGATGTAAAGTAAATAAAGTACGAGTAAAGAACATTCTTTGAAAGCAGTTGTTGGGATCGCTTCCAACCCTTACTTTTATTACGTAACAGCGACCATCTTTCTCCAAACAACATTTCCATATTCCTGGCAGCCATGGTGAAACAATTAGGTAAACCCGCAGCTGGCCGCTCATTTGTCATAAGCAAAGGACCCAGGTGGGCCTGGGAGCGAGGGGTCCGTGGGTGGTGTTGGGAAGCACCCTGTACGTAACCACAGCGCCACGAGGCGATCGCGTCCGCTGTCCCGGGGGACCGCGCCTGACGACGGGAGACGGACACCGTATATAGGAGCCGACCCCAACTCTGCAGCCCGTCGCCCGCCGTGCCCACAGGCGCTTTGGAAAGCGACGACGAAATTGGAGGCGGCGGCGATGTCGATGGCGGGGACGATGGCGGCGGTCACGTCGACGGGGAAGACGGAGGAGACGGTGTGAGAGCGATGGGCAGGGAGGCGACGACAGCAAGGGCGAGGGTGGCTGGTTTGGAAATGGGCAACGAAATTGGAAGCGGCGATGACGATCGCGGAGATGATAACGGCGACGGTGAGGGCGACGAGGGCGGGGAAGAACGGTTGTGGGGACGAAGGAAGTGTAATCACTATGAATGGGGGGAGAGGATCGGAAATTGGCTAGGAAATAAATCTGGGCGCTTGACGAAGGTCACGATAACAATAGTAGAAGAGTTATTTATTTATTTATTTATTTATTTATTTATTTATTTATTTATTTATTTATTTATTTATTTATGTATTTATTTATTTTTATTTATGTCCTGATGGACAAATGGTGAAATAAAAGTCAAGGGAAATAGGAGATAAACTGCAGAGATCATGCTCTGACCACAACAAATTCTACTTGGATTGGCCGGGAATCGAGTCCGAGCCCCAACACTCAACATATGCCCCGGCCATTACGCCACGACAGTTCTAAAAGAAGATTAAATTATTGTAAAATTAATGATAAAGTGATAAAAATGCGTGAGACCTGAAGGCAAACAAATCTTTAATGTATCGTCCTGCTGCATCCTACCTGACGTACTCTGACCCGCATCGACCATGCCTAGCCGCACTCCCAAACCACAAAGATGCTCTGTGTTACATAGATGCATTGCATTAATCCAGACTTTATTTAAAAGAAATTAATGTAATTTCCAGGTACAAATATCATGCATAATTATTCCAGTATCAAGTTGATGCACCAGCAAAATAAAATCATGAAAATGGAATTTTTAATACCGAAACTTTTGGAAGGAGATAAGGAGGAACTTTTACTGTACGAGAATAAAAAGATAAAATAATGACTTTAAACGTCCTTAAAAAAGGAGACAGGAGGTAACAACAGTTTATTGAAGCTGCACATGATATCTCCCCGCACTGCGGAGGCATCTGCGTTGTGGCAGGCGGCGGCGGTGGCGGCGTGGGCGGCGGGGGCGTCTGCGGCTGGCGGGGAGTCCTTATATGGGCGCGCGAGGCGGCGGCGGCGGCGGCGGCGGCGGCGGCGGCGGCGGCGGCGGCGCGGGCGGCGTAGGTGGCGTGGGAGGCTCGCGGGACCCGCGCGCCGCGCCGTTCCGACACCTCGACGTCAGTGCCTCCGCCGCCGTCGCCGCCCACGACTCCTGCGCCCGGAATGGACACGCGCTGCCGCAGTCGTGCACAGTGCGGAAAGGCGCTGGTCCACGTGGACAAAATCTCTTCCACGACAATGCATTTCGTAATTTCAATTATTCAATGCGTTCACCTCGTCGAACGGGAATCGATTCTGAGTCTCCTAATTCGGGTTGTTGGTTCATTAGTAATTTCGGGTGCGTCAACTACTAAGGTAATTAGTCCCGTACGTTTAGTGCACGTTTTATTTTGTGAGGTGACGGTGATCTTCCCCCGCCGGTGAGATCCGGCGCTGACCTACCGTCGGCTAAAGGGGATTTCCCCAACAAGGTATCTCCCACCAGCGGGGCATCGTCCCAGCTGGGACAAGCTCTAAACTCCCGACCGATCTCCCGGCATGTGTGGTAGAGTAGTGCAAGTGAGTGTGTGTTGGAGTAAGAGGAGAGGATAGGACGAGGAATGGAAAGAAAGATCGCGTGCGGTACGTGGCCCGTTGATTAGAGTACTACTCCAGAATTATAGTACTACTCCGGAATTCACCAGATATTGATCGGAGATACCACGGAAAACTACAGATCAGAACAACCGGTCCCTAGAATTCTCCACACAGCAACAGAACTCGACCTAGCTATCTAGCCAGTGTCGCAAATCCTACCACCGTTGTAAGGCGAACGTAGGACCTCCCGGTCAGAGACACTGCAGTGCCAGCAATTGAGTCACAAATGCGGGTTCGTAACTCAAGGATGCTCAAGAGGCCCAATTTCCGTGCCTCTGCGACTGACCGGTGAAGCCCGTTGCTTGTCAAGTGGGAGAGGAGGCGCTGTTCACATTGCCGGTAAGAGGGGAAAGGAGGTGTAAAGGAGTGCAGTGAAAGGGAGTGGCACGTGCGCCACTGCATCTGCCGCTCGTGTGTAGTTTACCCAGAAAACGTGCATTTGAGCAGCCCCAAGTTTGAGCATTTGAGCAGCCCCAAGTTGGCCCTAGTTGAGCCAGGGCTGCTCAAATGCAGTTTGTCTCGTCGCTGTCGAGGTTGAGTGACAACTCATTAGACGCGTGCCAATGCCCGAGATCATTAGACCCACAAGTGTTATGAATGTATTGATTGATTGATTTTTTAATTTTTTTATTTTTCGTGTTTCCGGGCGCGTCAACTGCTTTGGTCATTAGTCCCGCTAGTGCAGTGCATGTTTTTTTAGGAAGATGGCGGTGATCTTTCCTCACTGCATGGCGAGATCCGGCGCCGACCTACCGTCGGCTAGTGGGGTTTCCCCCTAACCAGGGCTCTCCCACCAGCGGGGCACCGCCCCAGCCGGGACAAGCTCTAAGCTCCCGACAGGTCTCCCAGAATATGTGGTAGTGTAGTGTATGCTAGTGTAAGTGTGTGTGTAAGGGGAGAGGATAGGACAAGAAAGAGGAAGGACAGATCGCGCGCGGTCCGTGGCCCGTTTGGTAGGGTACTGCTCCGGCATTCGCCTGGTGATGACCGGAGAAACCACGGAAAACTACCGATCAGAGCAGCCGGTCTCTAGAATCCTGCCGTCATCAGGACTCGAACCTAGGACCTCCCGGTCAGAGGCGCTGCAGTGACATCAGTTGATGCACTGAGCTGCCGCTCCCGGTCTGATGTTGTATTGCGTAACGTGGGTGTTATTCTACCGCTGGGATGCGAAATCGAGGCGCTGACTTACTCGTCGTCAAGAAAGAATTTTATTCTTCCAGTAATCTCAGCCAATGCGGCACTGCCCCAGCCGGGTCAATCTCTAAAAACCCAACTGATATGTGTGGTGGAATAGTGGGATGAGTGTGAGTGTAGTGGGAGAGGAGGGGGCAAGAGTGGGGCGTGGGCTCCATAAATCGTTCGTTTCGATGCTGAACAGTTATTCGTCTGGCATTAATAGTAGAAAACATGGGAAAGAACCGATCGGAGCCGCCGGTCACTACAATTCCCCAGACAGTGGTTGAATTCAATCTAGCTGAATATCAGCAATCCTAGGGACACGAACCCTCAACCTCCCGATAAACGATGTTTCAGAGGCTTTGGCATTCTCGCTGAGCAGTTGCAGTCAGTAGCTGCTGTTCGTGTGACTAATGCTTTGAACAATATGAATTAAAGAGTGTACGTGTAACACAGCAATGCGGTCGCATTTTGATTGACATTTTAAGTGTCAAACACATTGCCAACAGTTTTGCCATTCTAACAAATTGTCAGGGTTGAGACCCTGAATTGATAACGCTTTTGTACACAATGGATAATACGCGGGAGCCGTTAGAACATCTGTTCCACATATCCGAAGCCCTGGTGGAGATCTGGAAACGACCGGTTGTGAATTTTCTCGTTGATACACACGTCGTTAGAGAAAAAACGTGTGTGCAGATAGGAGACGGTCGGTCCTTTCTATCTGGATTTGTCTGGAGAGTTCCAGTTATATTCTGGTTTTACCTTGGGACTGCCCATTTGTATAGGCAAATGTGAGGAGGGTCTTGTCGCGATCTCGAAGTGATTATTGGGTATGTTCATTCGACCAATATCAGAGATAATTGTTACTAGTTGGTGTCCTACTAATTTTGGGGGCAGTTCGCAAATTAATGGTGGTCTCTTTCACTTGTTAATCGTGATGATCTTTAAATGAGTATAAGCTCTTTCAAAAGGATAAGGATTTAGAGTTTAAGACCAGAGGATCTAGCCCAGAATTTCAAAAGGTCCTGGTACTTTTGAGGAGTGTACAAAGTGAATGTGCACATTGGCAGCCGACATCAGACGTACAGGAGGTTGGAACCACTTGTATCCGAATTTGAGAGCCATGGGTGTCTTTCCATGGGTAGTTGGCTCAGCGTACCGTCGCGTAAAATACTCATCCTATCATCATCCCTCACGATCGACTTGACATTCAACATAATTTGGGAGGCAAATGCAAACCCTTAATGCGATCACCAGCTTAGAAAAAAGAGTGGACGCAAAGACAAAATCCTGCCTCACTATGGTCGGCAAGGAGTAAGGCTCTCATAAAAATATCTATAGGCAAGCCATCTCAATGATTCACCAACGTCGTCAACAAATGATTGATTGACAACATCGATAGCCTGAATTCAGAACAATGATTGTTCACAAACTACTTATAACAGAATGTCTTTTAAAGCGGGAAAGTGACCTCCTGAAAACTATTAGGACACGCATTTGTTTTATAAATAAAACTTTCAAGATATCTGCATACGATCACGTTTTTCATTATTCCTTTCCTTCCTTTCATACAAATCAGTTTTTTCTTGCATCATACGATCATTACAATATGGTAAGGCATGAACAACTTCTTGAAAGTCATGCAATGAGATAGATATAGAGAAGACCACATATTTATTTGCATTTCAATGCAGCAGGACGCAAACACCATTATGTTGATTTTTCATTTCATTATTAAATATACATTCTAACTCTTGGCTATTTATTCGTAAATTTCAACTAGTCATCTTACTACTACGATTGTGAACTTTTTCTGCAATCAAAATTATTTCCTGAGTATTATTAATACTAGAAAGGGAAAATAAATATTCAAACTATTACTTTCATCAGTTCTACTAATGATATTTATTAATTATAAAAGTAAGAAATGACCATTCGCTTGCGAGAATTACGTTTCGTTCTTAGCGAAAACAACCTCGCGCTGCCACTTAACCGTCTACCAGCCGTGTTTGGTAGAGAAACTTGTTTGTGGGAAGTCTCTAACAGAGATTTGAATGATATATGCATATGTATGTGGGAGAAGGTGGCAAAAAATTAGTAACGAGAAAGGTAAGATGAAGGAGCAGTCCAGAGTTCATGGCTAATATTTTGATGTTGCTGATGACAGTAGATTCAATCCTGCTTAAAACGATAACATATTTCGTTCCTGCCCATTCTGACTTCAGGCACTTTAAAAGCTTTCTTATTCGTGAATACTCGACGGACATGTGGCGTGATCCCTTCTAGCATTATAATTTTTAAAGGAACTCACTTAACCACTTCATAAATAGACAACCATCTCCGCTCAGTGATCATTATTTGAAAGGCTGAATGTTTTCAACAATATTTGCGTTTTTAAATAATGTACTGAAAATTAATTTCTTCATTTTCGAATTCTCATTTAATTCTTGTTTTCAAATCTCAATCACTTATCTTTGAAATAAACGTCGAAGAAAAAAGTGGATACCTGAAATAATCAGTGGAAAATAATTCTCTCTTTTCCTTAAATTAAGCATCTTCGGTTGCAACAAAAGCAGCAGTGGAGAAGTTTCCTAGTAAGAAATTACAACAAAAAATCGCAAACAAGTTTTTAATTTTTTTAGGCGCCTCTCATTTCATATCAACATTTTCAAAGTGTACAAAATACACAAATTGTGCAAAAATAACATCTAGTGAAAGTAAGAGAAATTTAATACAAGTTTTAAAATTATTTATCCCTCATAATCGATTTGAATTTGTACTAGCCTGAATATATTTTTAACTTACTTTTGACGCCATTTCTAGAAATAAATATGACAAGAATATAAGGTCCAGTTTATTTTCAAAATTCAGTAGCTGGAAATTATATTACGAGCAGTTACAATCAAGTTAGAAACACAGCTGCAAGAACTTGTCCTAAAATATGTTATTTACTGTAGTTACAAATGTTTTACATGTAGAATACTTCAACATTTTCTCGGCGTAATTTGTATCCTCAGACTTCAAAGCAACGTATAATACATTTCTTTTCGTTTTCACTGCATCACATCCGGAACAACTTCTTAGCAGCAGTAGACAGCAAGTAATATGTGACAAAAAGCGCTGCATCTGGTCAGCAGATTGAATCGTGCGGTTCATTCCAAATGGCGCACACCAAAGCTGTAATGAAATGGCGCGGATTCCGTGGTATAATTATAATGATCGTGCACAACGAGGTAGAGGAGCAATAACGCGAGAAGGGAGGTCTCAGAGAGCAACTGTGGTGACTAATACGCTACAAACATTCGCGTGCTGCAGCGCGAACCCAGTGTGTGTGTGTGTGTGTGTGTGTGTGTGTGTGTGTGTGTGTGTGTGTGTGTGTGTGTGTGATTTTTTTTCTTTTCAGTGAGCGACGGCGTGGGAAGAGAATCATCGGCTACTCAACACGTTCTAAAGAGACGGCGGAATAAAAAGAGTTGCGGAACAGGACTAGATCGGAGGTGCGAATAAGAAGAGCAAGGGAGGAGGCGGGAGCGGGTATGTGGAGGAGTGGTGGAGAGAGCGCAGCGGGGGCGGAGCTGACGTCATCGCGAGTACTTCCAGGCTCCACCGCCGGCGCGGAGCAGCCATCAGCCCACTCTGCAGCTTCCCTCCCGCTGGGCAGCATACGAGAGCGTCGCCCCCCGCGCAAGAACCTCTTCAACTGTTTGCCTGGGATTGCACTACACCGCTTGTAGCTTAAATGCGGTAATAAAAGTTTTCTTGTTTTACTTTTAAGACAGTAGTGTTCCCGATGAAGCTGAGAAACAGAATACGATTTGTTACGTAGAGTTACGTATGATTTTTGTTTTCATTAAGAATTATGTTATTGCGAGTGTTAAATCTCTCTAAATATTTTTTTCCTAAATCACAGTACTAAACTGATATCGGCATAAATAGAATAGCAATCTATATAAATAGAATTGGAGTGTGTTTTTGTGATTTCAAAATCACTGCCTTTTTTTATAGTCTCTTACTGTTATTTACATGACATAAAAACCCATTGAATTAATTTTGCATTTATTTGTCAATAGGTCTCTCTGTTCAAACCAATCTCACGACTGCTCTATGTAATCTTGATGGATTTCACTCGAAATGTAATCGTATTTTAGGTATCATAATTAGTATAATTATCGTCGTATAATTATCGAATGAAGTAGAATGTTTATCTGATTTCTATTCAAAATCAGTTTCATTCCGGCCATATGGAAATTTGATACATATAATCTTCCAAACATCAGAGAAGTGCGTGTCTTCATGAGATTCCGTAAAAACTACCCATCCTTAAAAATGAATTGTGCACTGTTTTAGGTTTTTCATCAATATCTTAAAAAGGCAGAAGGAATCTGATAATATGAAATACCTTCCAATTTTCTATTAAGTGCATCTTCATGGATTCCAATGGCGTCTTTAGTCTTTGCATTTAAGGATAAAAATTGATCCCGAAAGTTTCTCGGGAATATACAACAATGAGATTGTATGCATCTATCCGCATCGACAATGGTGGTAGCAGCGGTGGTTGTAACGAACATTGCGAGGCAGGGAGGAGAGGGGCGGGCTGTGGAGGGAGAGAGAGGGCACGGTAGGTCAGAGCACGGAGAAGATTGGTTGGTTGATTAGTGATTCTGGGCGTGACAACTGTTATGGTCTTTCGTCACAAAAGTGTAGAGCACTTTTTTATCTCGGGAGGTGGCGGTAATCATTCCCCATTAGATGCTGATATCCGGCGCCTATCTACACGGTACGGGTATTTTCCAACCAGGTATCTCCCACTAGAGGAGCATCGCCGCAATCTGCACAGCACCTACACCTCCTCCTCCACCCAACCGATGGCTTTATTTCCACATGCGCCTCCACTACCATCTCAATCTGCACTGCACCTTCACCCCCACCTCCACCCAAAACCATGGCTTCATTTCCACATGCGCCTCCACTTCCATCTCAATCTGCACAGCCCCTTCACGTCCACCTCCGCCCCCGCCTCGCACGCCTCACCTTTCACCCGCGGCGAGGCGCGGAGAATGGCAGGCAGCCCTGTGGCCCGCTCCGCCCCGCTGTAAGGGAAAGGAGCGGCGGCCCGGCCGTCCCCGCGGTCTCTTCGCCGGCGATCACTGGAAACGGCGCCGCCCGGAATTTAGCGGCCGTCTTCACTCGGGCGCTATCTGATTTCTTAGGAAGGTAGTCTTCGTGCATTCATATGAGAACATCAAGCTTGCAGGTGATGGCGGAAAATAGGGCTTCTACGAAGAAAATTAGGAGGCTAAGAGCTCAATTTCGTCTATAATGCCGATGAGAAAACAAGTATGAGGGAAGTATGAAGAATGTTGATCTAGCAGGAACCGTTTTGTAAGGATGGATTCGTGGAAAATGAGAATGAGAAGTTCTAAAACGGATTTTAAAACATCTTCATATTAATTAGATTTCAGAAGCTGCTCAATAATGGTATTTATTAATGTGTTCGACAAATTCGGACGCTTTTAAAAATACTTAGTAATCCGGTAGTCACTAAAACAATGGAGGAACTGTTAAGAAAATTATATTATAACATTAAGGAAATTTTCTAATAAAATTGATTTTTGTGTCGAGGTAGTGCGCTCCAAAGAAAAAACAATAACAGAAAGGAGATGTTGCAATTAATGGGGTTAACTGTGTTCATATTACTAGAAGATTATAAAAAATCAATACATTATAATTTTCTGTCAAAATTTAAATTGTTACGCTTTAAAATGTAATTTGTAAGAGCCGTCGATTGATGACACTTATAACATTTTCATATAGCAAGAAAAAAATTAGATTAAAATCCCAGACAAAATTAATGGATCTCGAACAAAACGTGAAGACGTTTTGCTCCATCATTTCATTACAGGCAATCTTTCCAAAAAAGTCAAGGATGTATTGAATACTAGACTATAATGTGTACATTGTACACTTTCACTTTAGAAACCTACCTTGTATGTATTAAACAAAAGCACGATAACAGAAGAAGAAAAGTAATACGTTCAATCTTGCAATATTTCAACACAAATGCATTAAGTTGCAGCCATTGACCTGAAGCAACCTCTCTTTTCTGGATTCCTATGCTCGGATGGATACGAACAATCGACATGCCTGAGAGTTAAGCATTGCATACAATCACAAATTCTCGTACAACCACCTAGCAGGTTTTAGAAAACCGTTACTGAAAAGAATGGTCAATAAGCAAAAATTGACGGCCAGGAAGAACTCCTATGTTTGGAACACAGAGCTTCGTATCCCCCACGCGTCTTGCAGAAATTTACATAAATTACGATAGCAGAGAGGTAATTATCATCCGACCATTATGTCTCCTCACACCAGTGTTTTATGTCCAGAGTTCAAGTGGTCATATTTCTTTAATTTCTCTCTCGCAGAAATCGTGTCTTCTTTGAATACGAGAAGACACTAGGAAAGATGAGATACAAGAAAACATTTTTTTGAAGGTAGTATTCATAAATTTTAATTCCAACTTGTTGAAAACATTCACTTAACTACAGGAAACTAGTATGTCTAGACTTACACAACCTGCGCTCTTCAAGACGAAATATTTCATTTACTCACAAATTCCGTACTGTTTAAAGAAAGTACCTACTCGTACTAAAAAGCTGACAGTTTAATTCTTAATTTCTAATAAAGTGATGAGAAAAAACAAACAAACAGTAGGTCAAAAAATGCACAAAAAATCTTTATCTTAAGTCTTCTTTAAAATCAATATCTTAAGTTTTTTAAAGATGCTTGAAAACTTAAAGGTCAATGAGAGGAAATGAAATATGGAATAATACAGTTAATATAAAGAGGAAAATATGGAGTAAAGCAATTAAAAATCTTTTAGAAACAAATAAAAATGTAGGAAGTGCAATACTTTAAATATTATGAAACGTTAGCCAAGCTGTTTGTAATACAATTACGTAAAAATAATTGTCAAAGCAATCACTATATAATTCTAAGGGACAAACATTGACCTATCAGACCGTGAGCGCCATTTCAGTAGATCTATCCCGTAAAGGAGCTGAGAACCTTTAGAACTCGCTCCACCGATTACATTGGGAGTCATAAATCTTGAGTCTGGGCGACTTGGAAGAGGCGCCTGGAGCTCGGTAATCGAACCCGCGCCCCCGACAGCGGCTGCTCCGCGGCACCTCCGTCTCCGCCCCCTGCTGCTGCTGCTCACGGCGCGGCGCCTGGGGCAAGTGCCGCGAGATGCAAATGAGGGACCCGGCGCTCGCGCAGACGATTCGCGACGACGCACGGCGCTTCGGGAAGGGATCCCCTTTCACGAGTTTGCAATGGAAATACAATTTTTGGAGTCCACTTCAAAATCTCTTTTTTACTTCGTCATCCCTGTCTTCATCCTCTTTCGTTTTTCTCATCTTTACACTCTTCAGATTTTTCGTCTTTACCGTTTTCTTCGTTGGTTGGTTAGTGATTCCGGGCGCGTCAACGGTAAAGGTAATTAGTCCCGCAAGTGTAGTACATGTTTTATTGCTGGAGGTAGTGGTAATCATTCCCCATTGGATAGTCATAGCCGGCGCCGACCTACGGTCAGCTAGGGGATTGTTTCTTCAACGAGGTATCTCCCACCAGCGGGGCACCGCCGAGACAACTTCTACATGTAAGCTTCCGATCCATTTCCCGATATGTGAGGTAGTGTAGTGCGAGTTCAGTATAAGTGTGAGTAAGGGTTAACAAGAAGACAAGGAATGGGACAGAAAGATCACGCACGGTCCGTGGCTCGTTTGATTGGGTACTGCCCCGGCATTCATCTGGTGTTGATCGGAGAAACCTTGGAAAACTACTGATCAGAGAAGCATACCGATCAGAGCAGCCAGCCGCCAAAATTCTCCTTAGACAGTGGCAGAACTCGACCTAGCTATCTAGCCAGTGTTAAAAATCTTGCCACCGTCGGGACTCGAATCTAGGACCTTCGGATCAAGGAGCGGCGGGGCCGACGAGGACGGGGTGTGGCGGGGGCGGCGGGGGCGGCTGGGGCGGCGTGGCCGGCGTGGTCGGCGTGGGCGGCGTGGTCGGCGTGGGCGGCGGGGGCGGCGTGGGCGGCGGGGGCGGCGGGGCGACGTGGGTGGCGGGGTAGAGGAGAGCGAGGTGGCAACGGTGGTGACTGTCGCAGGGGCGGCGAGGGCGGCGCGCCGGAGGCTGGCCACACGTAATCACAGCAATCAGCGCTGATTTGGGCCGCGAGGCCTCGCGCGACCGCTTGCGTGCGCTCCTCGGCGCTCTTTTGTCTCGGCGGTCGTCAACGTCCGAATGCGCCGCGGGCGGATCGAATGTAATGCGATCGCACAGGAGGAGGCGAAAGGCGCTGGGCCCAGCGTCAACGCCATGCCGGAAGCTACAAGTGAGGCCGAAGGGCCACGGCAAGAAGATACAGTAATGGGCATGAAAGAACAATCGTCGCAATGATAATGGAAGCAACAGCAACGGAAGTTGTTAATATTTAAAATGTTATTAAGTGCTTCTCTATAGCAATGTTGCCTGTATAGAATAGAAGAAGAGATGAAAGGAAAAAGCGGAGAGGAACAATGAGGTTTTACTGTCGGTAAATCGATCATAGACAATACATTTACATTAAAACAACTTATAGAAAAGTGAACATGGAGATGTAGGGAATTTCATCTGGGTTTCATTGATCTTCAGATTGCTACAGTATGAGAAGAAATGGATGGACTTAAAATCAATGAGAACTTAATTGGAGCTACACACAATCTATATTAGAACAACACCTCTCAAATTAAGATCTAAAGCTGGATCGCGCATTCATTCCCGCTCAGTAAAGGTCCTCGTCAGGGCTGCTGTCTTTCCCCAACACTGTTTAAAATATATCTGCATCAAATTTTACAGCAGTGGGAGAAACAATGCAGAATAATGGGAATGACGATTGGGGAGGATAAATTACATACATTATATTTTGCCGATGACCAGGTAGTAATGGCATAAGATGCAGACGTTTTGAGTTTCATGATCCGTAAACTCAATGAACAGTTTTTAAAAGAAATACTTACTATCAACATGGACAAATCTGAATACCTGGCAGTTGGGAACAACGAGATTGAAGATCTTCTTCTGAAAAATTGAGAAAAAATGAAAGGAGTAAACAAATGTAAATATTTGGGTGTACTCTTAAAAAAAAAGGAAATAGCCAAGAAGAAATTGAGAGACGAATAATCTTGGGGAGAAACGTGACACGAAGTATGAACTCTGTCGTATGGAACAAAACCACTACACTACACTACACTACACCACAAAACCACAACATCACTAGCATTACTAAAAGGACTTTTTTCCCACACTAGTCAAGAGAGTTAACGTACGGTTCAGAAGTTTGGGAAGTTGATAAAAGAACAAGATGGAAGCTGTTGGCTCTTGAAATGCACTACCGGCGTCAAAGTTGCTGTCGCAGCAGGCGTGACAGAATCAGGAACGACGAAAAAAGAAAGAAAATGGATGTAAAGAAATATATCCTTCACGAAATAGAGAAAAAAAAAATCGTTTGGTACGATCACGTTATGTGAATGACAGACGAAAGACAGCCGAAACGAGTCCTGCAATGGGTACCGACAGAAAGACAGAAGAGAGGAACACCCTGACTTGCATGGCAGCAGGGAGTGCGAGAGGCTACGAAGGCAAGAGATATGCAGGAAGATTTTAGGTCAAATCGAGAGGCATGGAACTGAGAGAGGAGACAGGGCGACAGCTCCAGAGCAACTCCGTATTATGTATAAAGTGCTTCCATGATTCAGGAATGTTTTAGTTCCGAGCAGGTTGATCTCATGCAGATGAGTAATGAAAATCGTCAGATACATTGTACGATTGAAATATTAATTAATTTTCGAAAAGTTAACGAAAATTGTTCTTTTCATTTGGTATTTTCAAAAATAGCTGCGAGATTTGAGATTTCTATTTTCACCACGGAAAAGAGTTCATTGGGAAAACACTGTTTCAAAATTTTAGGTATGTCCTCCATTATATAAAGAACGATATTTTGAATTTTGAAAGACGTGAAAGATGCGTGCTAACTCTATCGTCTTGGAACACCTCGAACTTATCCAAAAGTCTCGTATAGGTAATTTCCACGTCCACTACACAGGTGTTCACCTGTATCTCCGAGACTACATGGTTATCGGTTGGAATTGAGGCTTCCCCAAGTGAATGCAACCTCATTTACATTTTATTTGAATTATATGAATGAATTCGATACCAAGTTGCTTGCTTTCTTAACGCAGTTTCCCACTGTCCAAACTGAAAGCATATGTAGGTAAAATACTTCGATTTTATTTCCGACGCAGATATCTCCAAGCACAGAGCTCGAACACACGTGATTCTCGAAACAGCTGTCGCACATGTTTTGGGAAACAATTTCTATTCAGATTGGCTCCTCTGGGCGTCCGTGGTAGCTGCAAGAGCTCCCCGACCAATCCGCGCGCGGCCGCGCCGCTGCAGCTGCGCGAGGCGGCCTCCGGATGTCCGTCGAGGACGCCGCCCGCGTCACTCTTTCTACGCAATTAGCGCCCACTGCGCGTCTGACAGCCCAGAGGGAGCGGCGGTGGCGATGGCGGCGTAGGCGGGGTGGGGAGAGCGGCAAGAATGCGTCGGGCCAACTACTGTGAGGACTCAATAATCGTGGCTGGAGGCTGTACGAGCAATGCCGGTCAATCAAAACATGGGGTTACAGGTAAGCAATAAATGAAAATTAAAAAAGAAAATCTTCAGTGGTATACGAAATTACCGTTAGCAATGGAAATACCTAACAATGGGATTAAACAAATTGTAATTCTTGAAAAATAAAGTATATGAAAATTTGAAATAGGTAAAATGAAAGCGAGGTTTCGCATAGATTTAGTGTAAGATAATTAATTATTAGACTCCGAAAAAAAAAAAACAGACAATGGGACGCATAAAACAGAATTATGTTTATGAGACATCATCTCACTCATGTTAGTATCTATCTGAAACGTTTTTTGTTTCTCATAAGATTAAGGTAAAATCTTTGAAAGGGAGAAAGTGTTGCTGAATTCTGTTTGATGAAAATTGAAAGATATTGGTAAATTTTATGTGTATCCGTTGACCATGTATTTGTTTTGAAATTGCCTTCACAATGGATTTAATGAAGAACATAAAGTTATTTTCAATGCTGATAAATCTTCGATGTTGAACACAACTATCTAAAAATACAATGGTATTGTTCAAAAACCGATGTTGAATATTACAGCAAAGTAAAAATAGGTAGAAATGAGAGGTGGATGTTGAGGAATAATTGTAGGTTGCTCGTGACGTTGGCTTTTAAGACAAAAGAGGACAAAATCAATGCGAAAAGAAGCAAAATAAGTTGTGAGATAATAGTTTTAAAACTCGAGGGTGATTGGAGGAAAGTTAGTAGTTTGTGAAGTAAAGAGATGGAGAAAAGCGAAAGAGCTCATAAGAGGAAGGAAATATGAACGGTAACATTTTGATTTGATGAACAGAATTACTTTTTTAAGAAAGAGAATATCCACAAGAAAGGATAGACATGAGGAACAGTTGCAAGAGGATTCGGAGTAGGAAGTGAAGGTAGAGCGCAAAAGGAGGAAAGACAGAGAGTTGCAGGAACTTCAGAGAATGACAGAAAGGAAAGGATAGCTCGTGGTATAAGAAGGATCAAGTAGAGAAAAAGGATAGAGTATATGGAGATACCGAAAAGAATGGTGAAGGCTGTAGGTGAATGAGGAGACATACAGAGGGACGGAAAGAATTGGAGAGGGAAAAGAAAGAAATTGGAGTGATGGAGATGCATGAAGATGGGAATATTCGGGTATTAAGAGTGATCGACTACGACTACTGACGCCAATGTCGGGCGATGTTGGCGGCGGCGATGGTGTAACGGTTAGCGTATCGGACTGTCATACCCAAATTTGCGGGTTCGACCCCGAAGCCGTAGATTTTTAAGGGCGAAAAAATCCTTCGTACGCCTTCCTTTGGAGGGGAAGTAAAGCCGGATGTCCCATGTTAGTAGATTTACTGCATGTAAAAGATCCTCATGCCTAAAAGATGCCTCTGAGCTAAATTCAAATCGCCTGTTTCGTCGCCCAAGTAATACCTTCTTTCTTCCATGGTTGGTGAAAGGAGCGTAGCGAAATTTGCGCGGTCAGACGGAAGAGCAGGCGTCATGGCCTGAGTCTCGTCACGTAAAATAAGGCACTTTCAATTCAATTCAATTCAATTCAATGTCTAATTATTATAGGAAACAATCACAGAGTATTTAGCAAAATTTATTTAAAATACAAACACAATTGAAATGCAAGAAAACAATTGACAACGTAATTGCAACATGACAGAACTGACTAATGAGGACTTATAAACTTAAAAAAAGATTACGAGTAGAAGCAATGCTCGTCCTTCAGAGACTTGAGGGAGGAGACTCGGCGAGGAAGAGTCGAAGAGGGGCGGGGCGCAGCTTGGTGGGGTGGGGTGGGGGCCGGGCGCTAAGGGCGGGCCAGAGCGACCCGTCGCGCCGGAGCGGCTGCCGGTCGGGGGCGCCAGAGCGGGCGGGCCTGTAATTTACGCGGCTGCCACCGGCTATCGACGCCCGGAGATCTCTATTGCTGCCGGGGCGGTTCGGCCTCCACGCCGTTCCCATACGCCCCGCCGGCCCAGATGTGCTGCCGATCGCCCGGCGCGGAGGCGCGCGGTACTAAATGTCGCGCGCGCGCCCTCCCGCGCCGGAATTGAAAACCTCGACGCGAAATAAAACTCCCTCGCGAGTCGAGGGAGTGTCGCTGGGCGGACAATAACGAAGGGAATCGATTTCGACGACCGAAACCATTTTGTCCGCGGCCGATACTCGGAGAGCGAGCGGATGGGAAAGGTGCGGTTCAGATTTCTTCGTAGAGCGAAGAACGAGTATATAAATCTATTGTCCCAAGGAAACACCCCGTGGGAAATAGATTAAAACAACTAAATTGGATTCAGACAGTCATAAAATTCTCATACATGATTTCTTCTTGTTTTTATTTATTTGGTAAAATGGGTCCCAAAAATATTTAAGTCAATGACTTCAAGAATATTCGAAGCAAATAAATAAATAATTTTTTTAATGCAGAAATTAGATGCATGCAAGGTGCTTGGAACGTGTACTGGCTCACCAGTATCACATGACTCACATGTGATCACGAAAAAATCCTTTTCAGTTAAGTAACAAATTCAAATGACCTATTTCAATGAGCATCTTCTCTTCCTAATCTTTACCCTACGTAAGCCCACCAGTTAGTTTTTCATATTGATGATGACTTGTTTGGAGACAATTATTTTGAGTGCACACATTCAGAGCCAGTCATCAAAACTCCCGTGAACTACGATGAATCCATGAGCATGTGCCAGGAGGCAGGCAAAATGAAAGGTGAGCGACGGCAGCGTTGGGTGTGGAACAAGGCAGAGGATGCAGCAAGAGCTGTACAGGTGGTGTCGGGTCAGGTAAGGAAGATGGCAATGACGATGCACGGAATGTGCCTTTGAGGGGGATAACATTGGTTTGCGCAAGAGTGAAAACGGGATTGGCACTAGAGGCAGACGGCATGCCGTTGGAATGCCGCGGTACTGGCACTAGAGACAGGGCGGGGCAAAGGCGGCGTTGGCGGTTGTGACCGCAGGACAAGGGTTTGGTGATGAGGCGGAGGGGGGGGGGAAGGGGCACGTGAGGGATACAGCGGAGTGGGGACGGGAGGGATAGGCACGGACGGGTAGGGGCGGGCATGGGCGGATGTGGACAGGCAGGGACGGGTCTGGACGGCCGTTGTCAATCGTTGACGGGCAGGGACGGGCAGGGACGGGCAGGGACGGGCAGGGACGGGCAGGGACGGGCAGGGACGGGCAGGGATGGGCGGGGGTAGGTGAGGACGGGCGAGGACGGGCGGGGACGCGCGGGGACGGGCGGGGGTAGGTGGGGACGTGCGAGGACGTGCGGGAACGGGCGGGGTGTAGGTGGGGACGGGCGAGGACGGGCGGGGACGGGCGGGTACGGGCAGGGACGGGCGGGGACGGGCGGGGTCGGGGGGACGGCCGGGGATGGCAGGGACGGGCGCGCTGTAGCGCTCGCCTTCCGCGCTGAGAAGCGACCCGCAACGCTCCCGGACGAGGCGGCCTGGCGGACGGGCGGGCGGGCGGCCGCTATTATTACGGAGAAAGGCGCCAGGCGCGCCGCTCGGCCGCTAATCGCCGGCGTCTGACATCACCTGCCCCATATGCGCCGCCGCCGCCGCCGCCACTGCCTGCGTCGGGCACAATATGCTTTCTCTTGTGCTGACGCAAGGCAGCCCGAAATCGCCTCCATCGGAGGGGGCGGATCACGTGTCACTCACTCTTCCTTTGTGTGTCGTTTGTACGCCTTGCATCCGTCCTTGTGTCATCTCTTCTATGCTTTCTCTGTGTGTGATATCTGTCTTTCAACCTACTCTCCTCCGAACATTTTTCCTACTTCTCGTTTTTTTCTGTTTCTCTCTCTCGTTTTTTTCGCTGTTTCCGCCATCTCTTATACCTGCGTGTGTTTCGTATGATATTGTACCGTGAAGTTGAATGTCTGTCGTGGTTAATTTTTACGCATTTTTTTCAATTTTCTGTTTTTTGGTTGTATCCTATTTGTTACCATTATTATTAGCACTAGTAGCTTAGTGATAGCAGTAACTAGACGAATGATACTGCACAAGGCGAAAGATATATTTCAAAGTCTTCGGACTCAAAGATTACGGATTTGTATCTTAATGAATCTGAAATTGAATTTAAAAACAACTAGTTTGTGTTCTAAATAAAATTTACCTTTGTGTCTAACTTAGATTATAGAATTTGAATATAAATGTCATCGAAGGTCTTCTAATGTTCAAGATGTCTCGATTTTATGGATAATTAGCGACTCTGTGTATTCCGTTGAAGTTAATGACACAAAAATTAAAAAAATTAAAGAATATAGTACATACTAAATTTCAAGAACCTGACTACATGCTGAGATTTAGAAACGATACTGCTAAAAAAGCAGAAGGTGCGTAGTTACGAAGGATTTCACGACGACTGAGAGCCAGGGGGAAGGTAGTCAAACGTCCTTAAGAGGGAAAGAACCTCGCAGAATGAGAGATCCGACTGGTTTCTCCAAAATAAAATTCTTTAGACTAAAATTTTAATGAAATTCTTGTTATAAAAACAACTTGTAAATAAAAGTTAAAAATTAAACATAACTGTTTTCTGAAGCATTTAAATTTGTCATAATAAAGAATTCGCAAATATAATCTTAGTTTATGCAGAACTATTGCAAGGACATTGAGGGAATTAATGGCGAGAGTTTGCATTAAGAAGAAAAGATTAAGAGGAACAATCCGATGGAAAGAGGCTAAAAAGATGCGAGACGAGGAAAGAAAATGCACGAGATACGTGAGGATAAGTGAGAAAAGGTGAGGAGCCGCCAATGGAAACTTTATGAATAAACGAGTAGAAAAGAGAAGTATGATTAGAAGAAGACGGAAATAAGAAAAGAGGAAAATGAAGGAGAATGATCGTAAAGAGAGAACGAAGATAAGACAATGAAGTTGCGGACAAAAGACAGGTAGAAGAGAAAGATGAGGTAATTAGAAGAAGAATAATGATATGAAGAAGGGTGCAGACGCAGGGAGTAGGATGCAAGAATAAGGAGAAAGAGAAGGATAAAGATAAGGCAAGGGGGAAATATGGAAGTAAGAAGAAAAGTGGGGGCGGAAAGGGGAAAAGGAAGAGCAATGCATAAGAAACCAGGAAGAATCAAGTATAAGTGCGCGTCAACTTCTAAGTCATGAGTTCCGCAAGTGTTGATATAACTGTAGTTACAATAATCCCTGGCTGTAATCACCCTTGAACGTGAAGATCCGGCGTCAACCTACAGGTAAGCTTAAAATTTCATTCATAATTTGAACACACGACATCGACTCATCCATTCGAAAGTGGACCGATAAGAAAGGAAAATGAATGAACGTGTGGTTGTTACGGTGGCATTCAGTCAAATCAAAACATCCTTATGTAGTAATCGAGAAATCTGCTTCCGTTTTTACGTTCCTCATTCATTATAATTAGAACCTTACGGTCGACCAGTCGAGACAAAAGCAATGACATCAGACACTTTACGACTCCTGGTGATTTTTTTTGCGGATCAATCCACAAGGTTATGCATTTATCTCATAAACGAGTTTTTTAAGCAACTAAAAAGCGTTTTGAGAGACTTGAGGTACTTACAGAGGTAATCAATAGCTCATTGTATTCCTTTCGACAAGACAAATTGAATCAAACAATTATTAGACCTTTCAGTATATTCTGGAATAATTCTAGAAAAACAATATTTTTTATGGTTTCAATTCATTTGCCAGTACATTGATGAAACATTATTAATTACTACATTCTCTTCCCGATATTTGCATGAATCGTTAGGGCTTGGCAATCGTTAATCAAATTGCAGATAATTAAACCTAATTTTGTAATAAAACTAAATTTTAAGTTTATTATAATTGATACTTTTAATTGATTTCATATAACGTTTTCGCCCGAAAATGGATGAGTCGAACAACAGTAATACGTTTAAGATTTATTTTTATTATGAATGGAATAAATAAATCTTTTTAAAATTGAAAGTACCCGGGTAGTACGTAAGGAAGGCGCCACGCTGAGTTGGTACGTAGCTGGAAATATGGCATTGTAATCGTGGCGAAATATTCTTATACAATTCATAATTTGATTAAACATCACAGTCTCGATTTTTTTAATACACTCCGATTTTTTTAATCTTGGTAAAACTTACCCTTTTCCGCAAATAATTACTGTCAACTTTCCTAAAGATAAATTTCATCCTCCGTAATTTTATTTTGTGATCTTCCTTTCCCATCCTCCTTATATTTCCCACAATTTTCTAATTTAAAATTTTGCCTTCATAAAACCTCTTAAAGGTTACTGTTAGTGTCCATAACGACTGTTCTCAAATTGTAAACTTCAATGTTCTGAAAGACGTATTGTCGAATAGAAATCAATCAATAAATAAGTAAGTAAATAAATAAATAAAATAAATAGATATATAAAAAAGATAAATAAATAAAAAAAAAATATTAAAAAAACTTCAACACTGTGTCACGTCTCGAAAGCACCAAAGAACGGCCGTGTTAAGCCTCAGTTACCTAGAGCTGCCTCCTCGGCCGCCCTGAACCGCCGCTGCGTCCTCAATGAAATGCACTGAATGGGCGCTGGCGCAGGCGCACTCGCCCACGTGCCGGATCACGTGACACGCGCCGTCCCGTCACGACCGCTATTAAAGAGTAGGTACCCCGTTATCAAATTTCACTACAGTGCCCTCCCCCTCCGTCCCCGGCACCGAAGCACCGCACCGCGCCAAGCGGCCCGCAGTCTCTTCTTTTTTGCCTCCCCCGGCGCGGCGCGGCTCGCGCCTTCCGCAGTCCGTTAAATATCCCTGTTTACACGCCGCGTCCGCGCGCCATTACCATCTGAATTAGGATGAGTTTTCTTTCACGAATTCGGGCGAGCATTACAAACAGCGGCGGTAAGTATAGGCTGGGTGCAGGCGCGGCAGCCTCCTCGGCGGTGGTCTCCGCGGAAGGGAAACAGGCTGCCATGTGCGTCCTGTGGTGGGTTGATGCTCTCCGAGGGGCTAATGGCAAATTCAATTAGTTAATTGTTGAATTAAATTCTCCAACGTCAGGGTATCTACGTTTGGAGTCTACGTTATATTTCTTTTTGAGTTGAATTGGTAGTTGAATAAATGATTCTAATTAACAACACGCGACAGTTTATTTCCATTCGAATATGTAATATTTGTACCTCAATACAAATTAAATATCTTCACGATGTGATATATTTATTATAAACAGAATACTTTTTTTTGCATCGACGCCGCCAGTTTACTCGTAGTCATGTACTATTATATCATAAACACGTTCAAATCTGAAAAGTAAATAAATGTTAGTGGTCGAACTCGTAACATTGATAATAGTTACGATGCTCTCACATAGAATAGCTCAGCGGACAATACAATCTTATTCGTACAAAAGATAATCTATCAAAAGGAAACCAATTAGCATGCATATTGTCCGCACACTTTTCAACAGATTTAACAGTGCGGAGAAGCATGCAGCGATTTGCACGAAAAACAACTCAAACGAACGTAAAAAATCTAAGTTAGGAGCTACAAGGCAATAACGCAATTCCCGATCCACGGCTCGTTGTGACCAGCAAGTGGATAAGCCTGCAATCTCCGCCTCGCTGCCGCGGGGCGACGGCAGAGCGCGAAGACGCGGGGACTGGGAGCGGCGCGCGGCCGGCGGGGGAGGAGCCGGTGTCGGATTCCTGGCGCGCCTGCCCGCGGGCGACTCAGCATCCGCCGACGATGCCGCCTACCGATCCGCCTCTGTTTTCTCCTCAGCGCCATTGACCTTTGCAAACACGGCGTTTTCCACGTTCAAGGAACGCGAAAGAAGAGATACATGTTTGTTGCTTAGTGGCTTGTTCTTCTTCTACGAGGTTTGAATTGATTGATTGTTAGTGATTCCGGGAGCGTAAACCACTGAGGCCATTAGTCCCGTAAGTGTGGCGCATGTTTTTCATCAGAATGTGGCGGTGATCTTCCCCCACTGGATGGCGAGATGCAGCGTCGACCAACCGTCGACTAGCGGGGTTTTCCCACACCAGGTATCTCCCACCACTGGAGCACCGCCCCAGCCGGAACAAGTTCTAAGTCCCCGACCTGTCTCCCGGCACGTGTGGTAGTGTTGTGCATGTTAATGAATATATATATATATATATATATATATATATATATATATATATATATATATATGTGAGTGTGTGTGTGTGTGTGTGTGTGCGCGTGCGTGTGTGTGTGTAAGAGGTGAGGATAGGGCAAGGAAGAGGAAGGAAAGATCGCGCGCGGCCCGTGGTCCGTTTGTTACGGTACTGCTCCAGCATTCGCCTGGTGTTAATAGGAGAAACTACGGAAAACAACCGATCAGAACAACCGGTTGGTAGAATTCCCCTCCAGACAGCGACTCAATTCGGCCTAGCTGAAAAGCTAGTGTCGAAAATCCTATCGCCGGCGGGACTCGAATCTAGGACCTCCCGGTCAGAGGCAATGCAGTGACATCATTTGATGCAGGGAGCCACATGCTCCCGGTACATTTAGAGACACTTTTTTTTTCTAGGACGGAAATAATTTCTAGGACGTTGTATTGTCTATGTTCATTATAGTCGAAGTTCAGAGTTCACTCTCATCGAGACTTCTGATGTTAATTTGTGACGTAAGGGAAACGGGACCAGTGATTTAATTTTACTGTAACCTATAATCCAAACTCCTTCGATACTTGCATTAATTTTCTTTTCCGTCCAACTTGTTCTTAACATTTTTTCCTCGTTCACAATTATACAGCTTTTAGTTTAGTTCTTTTCTGTTATCAAAATACCATATTTCACTAACGTACAGTAGTGTGCTTGTAACGAAATTCACACACACACACACACACACACACACACACACACACACACTCATAACAGACACACACGAGTCCGTCTTCTTATTTTTCTTCTATCGAAGAACCAGTTTCAGTTTCTTTCACTTTTATATATTATACATATAAAGACATTTTATATATTATACATATAAAGACATTTCATTGTATTATCAGCATATAAATCTTTAAACATGTCATTTCATTAATAAATGACTTTAATATTTAAACACGCTCTTTTCCATATACATACAGGCAGCGATGGCTCAGTGTAACAACTGATGTCACTGCAGCGCCTCTGGCCAGGAAGTCCTAGGTTTGAGTCCCGACGTCGGAAGGATTTTCGACACTAGCTTTTCCCCTAGGTCGAATTCAGCCGCTGTCTGGAGGAGAATTCTAGCGGCCGGCTGCTCTGATCTGTAGTTTTCCGTGGTTTCTCCGATCAACACCAGGCGAATGCCAGAGCAGTACCCTAACAAACGGGCCACGGACCGCGCGCGATCTTTCCTTGATCTTCCTTGTCCTATTCTCAGACTTACACTAACATGCACTACACTACCAGACATGCTGAAAGACCGTTCGGGGTCTTAGAACTTGTCCCAGCTAGGGCGGTGCCCTGCTGGTGGGAGATGGTTGGGGAAAATCCCGTTAGTCGACGGTAGGTCGGTGCCGGATCTCGCCATCCAGCGGTGGAGGACCACCGCTACCTCCCGAGCAAAAAACACGCACTGTACTTACCGGACTAATAACCATAGTAGTCCGGAATCACTAACAGTCAATCAATCAATCAATCCAAATACACGAAGGAGCTTTGCGATTCAATCAAGGCAATCAACCCTTTCCTCATTTCTCGAGCCTCCCCTCAGAGAGTCCCCTCCTTTTCCGATTTCCCCTCCGTCGTTTGCCTCGAGGCATCCGCCCCCAACGGTGGCCGCGCCGCAGTTTCGCAAGCTCTCTTATGATGGAGAGCTTCGCCGCCATTAGCTGAAGTGAGTCCGGAGCGTTTATCACGCGAACCAGCGACACTGATTAGCCCACCACCTCACCGCTCTATAAATTCCGTTTAAGTACTACACTTTTTATGGGCGGCGACTGTAGTTCGCGGAGGTAGTTTTTTATAACTTTCCTTCCGGCAGGGAAAAGTTAAATTCTTTCGAGGAAGAAAATTTCATTCATCCTCTTCACAACATGATAGTTAAACCGGTATGCCGGAGTGGAGAGCATGAATGAGGTAGTAATTTGAGCGAAGAATGTGTGAGAGCGATAGTGACGGCGGTTCACGGAACGACGTGAGAAGCTGACGTAGGACGAAATAATCGCCTCCGCGTCCACATTGAAAGGCCATGATTTGTAAGATGGGCATTTGAAAACTCTGATGGCTAACCTTATTTATTATGATAGAAGGGAGACGCTGGAGTAGTAACCATTTCAATGTGTTCAAACTGTGATAACTAGTAAAAATTAAGTAGTGAAATAGGTTTCAGAAAGTTAGTTAAAACGTAAAAATGACCACGAACCAGAATAATAGTTCGAAATTAGCAGGTAAAAAACAGTTTGGCTGCAGAAATAAATCCGATCTAGCATTGGAGCATAGGCATCGCGAGCAAGGTGTGGAGTGGGAGGAACATCGAAGGAGCATCGCGAGGAACGTGCATTTGTACTCCCCCCTTACAAACAAACCACCCTCAGGTGGGAAAATCTTCGAAGTGAGCTATAACTAATTTAATTAGATACAAAAATTCCATATTAAAATTTTAAAAATTCTATAGTTGATATTAAAATGTATGATAAATAGAAGTAATTGTTCTCTTAGAAACTTTTTACTGAGTCTATCACCTGGGAGTACTCCTACTGAAGTTAATGAAGGCAATCATATGACTTTTCAGCCACTTCTACGAACTACATACCATATTCTTGTTTATTATGACATTCTTCTCACTTCACTGGCCAAATCGTAAGTTCAATAATAATTTTCATGATCTGTCAGCACACTGCAAAATATGATGATTCCCAGCAGTCTATATTGCAGGTATGCCTGTTGCGTTGCGAGAAATTCATTGTGATGGTTTATTGTCGTTAATGAAAAACTCATTTGCATCACACTTTTAATAATCTGTCTTATCTGGTAACGAGAAAAAAAGACGAAAAAAATTCCATTTAATGCAGAAAAAATTAATATTCATTCCGAGATATATTCAGCTAATTTTTACATTCCGACAACATAGATCCCACATTTTGTGTCGGGGGAAAAGCCTACAAGTGAGTGAATAAAAAACCCGCAGATTAGATTTTTGTCCAAGTCTACTGATGTCGATTCTTCGTTTTCTTAACAAATTCTCGAGAGTAGTTTCCTATATTCCTCTATTTTTCTTTATTTTTATGAAATAGTCATAACGTTTACTGCCACTGTACTAAAAAAAAAAAAACCCTGCTAGTTTCGATTGCTTCCCATCATCTGTGTAATTAAAGGGGCAACTTCCTTCGTACGTCTTGTACCCAGGCGCGACTGTGAAACGGAACGTCATTGTAACATTGGCCGTAACCCAAAGAACATAACAGTCTACACGACATTCACACATTCCTGGCGGAAATAAGTGATGAACAATTTATCCCTACTCGCGTACCCTCGCGAGAATTCACGGATGTTATACCCCACCCTCTTCCCTATTTTTCCATTTCCATATTAAGCCTGTAATAGACTTTTTTCTTCAAGACTCTGTTATCCTCCGTCACTTGTTCTATATGTCTTCTTATAACTGATAACAATACAAAACCCTTGTCAATACAAACTATTCTTATTTAACGTTATTACTGAGGAGAGAGATACACCCATGTAATTCAATCGCATAGAATATCAAGTAATTAGTTTAATTTCTGGCTACAGGCTCTGAAAAGGTGGGGTAGAATCGAGAAGCGTCGAACCAGCAAAACTGTAACAAAATGTTCAAGATCTCACCCTGTAGATTACAGTGTGAGGAACGTTTCTTTGAGACCTTCTACCTAAAAAGTTTAGTTTTTAAGGCCCAAAAACGCTTAGTTTAGGAGTTATTTAACGATATAGATTAAAAAATCCGACCGAGTCTTGTGGGTTGCATTTTACATGAATACTTAGATGCGTTTTTTAAACACATTCAGTTAAATAAACAAATTAAACAAAAAAAAAATTTTCAAGTCGAAGTGCAATTCTTCACGTCTCCGTGAAATTCTCTTCACATCTCCGTGAAAAACTCTCTATAAAGATCTAATTCACAAAGATTGGTTGCATGAGAGAGCCGCAAAAAGTATCTACACTACTAGAATAATACAGAAGACGATTCACCACAAATATTGACAATATTTCTAATAATTTGGAGATGCCCACGTTTGCATAAATTTACAAGAGGCGATAAATCATTCCAGGTGTAATACAATGTAATAATTTAATTAACAAAAGAAACAAATTATATTCTCTTGATTGAATTCCTCAATATTTTCAATAATTCCTCAATTCTTTCTGCACCTATAGAGAATAATTGTGCTGTTGATGAGATGAGTAATGATTTTGATCCGGTAATTAACGGAATGATGGACAGGGGCCATTAGATGAGATCGATCTCGCGTCGCAACCGGGAGGTCCTAGGTTCGAGTCCGGACGGCGGCAGGATTTTCGACACTAGCTTTTCAGCTAGGTCGAATTCAGCTGCTGTCTGGAGGAGAATTCTAGCGGCCGGCTGCTCTGATCGGTAGTTTTCCGTGGTTTCTCCGATTAACACCAGGCGAATGCCGGAGCAGTACCCTACCAAACAGGCCACGGGCCGCGCGCGATCTTTCCTTCTTCTTCCTTGTCCTATCCTCTCCCCTTACACACACACACACACACACTTACACTAACATGCACTACACTACCACATATTCCGGGAGACCGGTCGGGAGCTTAGAGCTTGTCCCGACTGGGGCGGTGCCCCGTTGGTTGGAGAGTCCTAGTTAGGGGGAAACCCCACTAGCCGACGGTAGGTCGGCGCCGTATCTCGCCATCCAGCGGGGGAAGATCACTGCCATCTCCCGAGAAAAATAACATGCACTACACTAACGGGACTAATGACCGAAGTAGTTGACGCGCCCGGAAACACGAAAAAATCAATCAATCAATCAATCGCGTCGCAACCCATCATCCGTGCGCCCTAACTACTGTATAGTGACTGTGACCACCAAAATAACAGATCAACAGCGTCACTACCTAGTAAAAGGTCATCATAGCAAGGAACGGTGTAACTACGGTACACGACGACAAATGCTTTGCCAGAGGCGTTGGAAAAGAAAGAAACTAGACTCGCAGAGAGCGTTGCTGTCGTGGAATAATTTGAAGGCCGCCACTATAGTGGAAATGTGTGTACCTTGTACACATCATGGCGACTGTGATATGAGCAAGTTAGTTGTTTAGAATAACGTTATGTTCTTTTCGGTGTCCGTATTATTTCACTGTGTTAAAATGTATTTGAAATAAAACGGTTAAGCGTTATGCGACATATAAGTGCACAAGGAAATGCTGTGTTCCAAATTCAAATTCAGTGTTCAAATTAATACAGTTTGACTCTTCAGAAGGAAATATTACGAGGAGAATATCGTAGCAAGACTGTTGTTTTTAAGTTAGTGATTGTTTTTAAATGTTGAAGTCTGAAAGGTCATTTTATTAAATTAATTTATAAAATGGAATTAAATATGTGGACATTTCGTGTATAAATGCCCACAATTGTATTGTTAAAGGAAAATGGAAGATGACATAGGAAACATGTATCAAAAGATTTTCCATATACAACTAATGATTTGGTTGTACTCTTTATCCTTTTATTTCAGCTATACTCACCTTAAAAAAGGTTATTATGAAAACGAGCGCAAAAGCAGAATCACATTGGAAACCCGAGCGAAAATCATCCACTACAATGGCGACTACGGTCATTTCCAATTTCCTCTTAGTCCTGAACAGTCCATCCACCAAATTGTGGGGGCCCTGGCTAACAGAGCCTCTATATAGGAGAGGGGTACCGTAACAGTCACATAACAACGCCACCCATTGGTGAATCGCGTGAAAAAAACAAAACAAACAAAAAAAAAAAAAAAAAAAAACCTTTCCTCTTCGCAAGGGCTAACGATTTGATTGGCAATGTATAACCCATCGCAGGTATGTTCTCACATTCGATCAACGTGATGACGCCAGGTGTTGGAAATGAGATGACAATTGATGGTATTCGAGCAGGATTGTGTCACATTTCTAGAAAGCCAATTGCGTGACACACGTTGGCCAGCGAGAAGCCCTAAGACCTTCTCTTGTCCAGAGCTCTCGGGGAGAGCGCCAACCGTCCTGGGCCATGGAATAGAAGGTCCGTCCAAAAATCTATGTCCAGGTTGGCCGTCTCCCCTCTTAAATGCCATCATTGAATAAATCTTTTAGGAGAAAGTGGGGGAGGAGGGAGAAGGAGAAAGACAATGAAGAAAAGAGGGAGAAGTAGAAATAGAAGGAGGACGTGAAGAAAAGAAGGAGAAGAAGAAAGGACAAAGACCAAGTCAAGGACTAGGAGGTGAGGGACAAGATCAAGACGAAGAAGACGAAAGAAACAAGGACTAGAGATGAAGGATAAGATCAAGAAGGAGGAGGAGGACAAGATGAAGAAGAAAGAAATGAAGGACAAGGTGAAGAAGAAAGAGAACAAGGGTTAGGAGATGAAGGAGAAGAAGAAGTAAGAGAAGAACAAGGACTTGGTGATGAAGGATGAGGCCAAGAAGACAGAGAAGGAAAAGAAGAAGAAGGTGAAGAAGGAGGAGGAGAAGAAGAAGAAAAAGAAGGACAAGGACTTGGAGATGAAGGATGAGGCCAAGAAGACAGAGAAGGAAAAGAAGAAGAAGGTGAAGAAGGAGGAGAAGAAGAAGAAAAAGAAGGACAAGGGCTTGGAGATGAAGGAAAAGGTGAAGAAGAAAGAGAAGAAGAAGAAGAAGAAGAAAGAGAACAAGGGTTAGGAGGTGGATAATGTGAAGAAGAAGAAGAAGAAGAAGAAAGAGGACAAGGACGAGGACTTGGAGGTGAAGGCTAAGGTCAAGAAGAAAGAGGAAGAAGAAGATGGAGGAGGAGGAGGAGGAGACAGCAAGGGAGGGAAGAAGCAGGGAATGTGCGGCGCGACGAGCAGAGGCCTCGTCCGGAGGGTGCAAGTCGCCGGCGCAGCGGTCGGCGGTGCCGTGGAGGCCCGCGGCATTGCCTCACCACCACAAATCAGGCTGGAGGTCGCCCCCGCCACCATCGGGATAAGCAAGATGAATGCTGTGGGTGGGGGCGGGGCGGGGGTGGGACGGCGCGTGAGTGTCACCGAAACGCCTTATCCGCGGCTGCACGCCCACGGCTCCCTCCCCACCACCACGTTCTATGAGTCATGCTGCCAGCAGTGGCCTTTAACTTGTGGTTTAGTGACGTAAGATTATCCACCTTCCAACTCAGGTTCTTTAAACTTTCAAAAGAATCGTAATTTCCCTTTTTTCATATAAATCTCTTACTAACACATTGAGAAAGGTGTAAGATGTCACTGAATACTGTTGATATGTGTAATTATTTTTTGATAACGTGGTATACTATCCTGATATGCAACTAAAATGTTTATGAGGAAAACAAAATATGTTGACTTAAGCAATCCAATGGATAAGATAATTGAACTTCTTGCTTTACAGATGCATTCTAAGTTCCATCAGGTGTCAGCTACATTTAATAAGTAAATATTACTACTTGACCTTATGTATTCAACTTACTGATGAATCATTCTCTCCATAATAATTATTTTGTTGATTCCTCTGCTTCCTGCGACACATATATAATTAAAACTTCCTGCTAACTAGAGACCATCTCAAAATTATTCATACTATTATTTCACCATAATTTCAAAATTAAATATACTTAGATTTATATACAGCTCTCCCCCGTGTACTTTACAATAAGCCAATTGAATATCTGCAATTGAAAATAGTATTTGTAATTGAAAATAGACAATTTTTATAATTATTTGCTTTCACTTGTCGTTTGAAATTCACAATATATCGTCCATTTATCACAAGACTGGGACTGTTTCACTGACACGATTTCCTACCTTTTCTGGAAAAGTATGGACCTGACTGGTTAGAGCACTCGGAGATTCGTCTAAGAACACGGAAACGCAGGCTGCGTGTATGAGTCCCTTGAAAGGTTGTGTATATTTCCACTTGGTTGGGGCGTCGTTGATAGAATACACCCTCACGTATCCCAAATGAACATCATCCCTTTCTTAATCACTCATCTCTCATCATCACTTACCTATCATGATTATCTTACCACCAGTGAAAGGCATAAGCAGACCACTATTGAGATTACCTGTCCAAGAAAGGTGACGATGTGAAGACAGGTCTAAGTTCCATCACCACCTACGCTCACAAACGAGAAATACTCATACTCTCTATCCTCATGGTTATCACTAAAAGAACACGAGTGTCCTCAAAGGTCGTTTACATGTCACTTCCATTACGTCGGCAACACTCCGCGCAGTAGTGTCACCGACATTTCTCATTTGCCCCGCGCCGTCACCTGGCAACTTACGGCAGCCTGTGCGCTGGCTGACCGTAAACTCAAGTTCGCCCCAGGGACTTCGCACAGACCGCCCACAATTACCTCTTGCCATTAACTGCACGCCGAGCCATATACGGTCAACATGACTTACTCCGAGTGGGAGAAGACCATCATTTTTAGTACTAGGCGATAGCGGAACAGAAGGCGAGAGGCTAATGTCTTAACGAAGGCGCAACGGGCAAAATGCACCGGCTGCACTGAGAGGCCTTTAACAGCAGAGTAAATAATGCGCAGTGACGCACGTGCATTTTCGAGGCGACCGTGGCCAGCACCCCCTCTCGAGCGAGGACTATCAGCTTGAATCTCATTAAGATTTAATGGTCAGCACCATTCGTACATGCTATTAGAAGCGCTGTCGCTCCGCCCACACGGCCGTTGGGAGTTTGGATATTGTGCTTTCGAAGTAGCGGGGGTGAGCCTTTTACGAAGGAACGATGATCAGACATTAAGTCGGCGAATCTTCGTCATCAAATTCTCGAGACGTTTAAATTACAATGGGAGTTGCGAATGCGCTGAGGATAATTGCAGAGGGTATGCGAAATGTCTTGCGGTGAAATTCTGAGCGGTCATCAACGGTTGGAACGCACAAATATTGCTTCTGACTGTAATTTACAATGTCATTGCAATGACTTTCAGCTGCTGATGCCTGAATATGGGTGACATACATTTTCACTCATGGATGCGAAAAAAAGGACAATTCAAGAGATTTTGTGAGCTTGTTTGAAGAATCTTATTCTAATTTCCATTAATTTCGGAAAAGACAAACATACTCAGGAAATTTTGTATGACTGTTAAATGTTAAATGTAATGCTGTAGTTTGACCACATATTTACGAGTATGATTATCAGAAAATTCTTTTGACAGGGTTGCAGCTATCTTTACTGTCTTCAATTCACACCCATGTTTTACCTACAGTCAGCCACGTAAGGAATGAAAGATGACTGCATGCGGATAAATCTATGCTCTGCTAAGCAAGGGAAATCTATACGTATTCTCTAAATTAATAAACTATGTAGTCTAAGTATATCATTTTATTTATTGTAATGAAATAAAATTACAATAGGTACTCCACATCCCCACATGTCTAAGAGTTTACGGATATACTATCTTCCAAGCAGTTACAAAGGCATGTTATTTTTTTCTGTTTGAAATCACCTCGTTCATGGAATGACGGGAGATTTAAACATTTTAGAAAAGGACAGAAAAAATAGTCTGAAGGTAATAAATAATATATCACATCACCTATCTAATCATGTATCTAATCACCTTTTGACAGGTTTTCTTCGAGTTCGAAACGTTTCCTCTACCTTCTATTCCACCATTTCTCCATTACAATAATTATCATTAATATCGCTATCATCGACTCCGTAGATTATCACCCATGTATCAATGACCTAAGTAGTTGAAAGGCCCATTCATCTCAATAATTAAATAATAATAATAATAATAACAAAAACTTTATTGTAATATAACGAGAGAAAAATAAATATTCTTCCACAAACAACCGAGTTTACTAATAAGACTAACAACAATATGATGCGTGACTATTTGGTTACCGCTTTTATACACGTACATCAAGCTCGCGACAAAACACGTACGCACCAAGAATTTGAGAAAGTAAACTCACCCGTTCTGCTCCACTTGTTCGGCACCTCGTCCATCTTGCGCCGCCCCGCCCCACCTCGCCCACCCCCCGCTGAGCACCCGGGGCGGGGCGGGCCCGGAGACGGACGGGGGCCGGTTACCAGGGAGCCACCGCGTAAATCTCGCCACCGCACTTTGTTAGGCGTCGTGTATCCGCGGACAGTGGAGCCCAGCCGCGTACGTAGCGCGTTGTTTATCGGCCGTATTATTGCCGCGGGAAAATGAGCGGCGGCGGCGGGAAGGCGGGCGTGCTCGCGCGCTCACGCTTCCTTGTCACGCCACGCGGGCCCTAACTCAGCGCCCAGAGTCGAAGGCGCGGTCGGCCACGCGGGGGGGGGGGGGGCGGCTGGCGTTGCCGGCGAGATGGAAAATGTGGGGGAGATTGTGACTGAGGTGGTATTAGTAGTAGGGGTAAAAGAAGCGTATTGGTAGAGTGGCAGTGGATATGTAGTTACTGTAGATGTAGTAGTAGTAGTAGTAGTAGTAGTAGTAGTAGTAGTAGTAGTAGTAGTAGTAGTAGTAGTAGTAGTAGTAGTAGTAGTAGTAGTAGTAGTAGTATTAGTAGTAGTAGTAGTAGTAGTAGTAGTAGTAGTAGTAGTAGTAGTAGTAGTAGTAGTAGTAGTAGTAGTAGTAGTAGTAGTAGTAGTAGTAGTAGTAGTAGTAGTAGTAGTAGTAGTAGTAGTAGTAGTAGTAGTATTAGGCAGCAGCAGCAGCAGCAGCAGCAGCAGCAGCAGCAGCAGCAGCAGCAGAGCAGCAGCAGCAGCAGCAGCAGCAGCAGCAGCAGCAGCGCAGCAGCAGCAGCAGCAGCAGTGCAGCAGCAGCAGCAGCAGCAGCAGCAGCAGCAGCAGCAGCAGCAGCAGCAGCAGCAGCAGCAGCAGCAGCAGCAGCAGCAGCAGCAGCAGTCAGCAGCAGCAGCAGCAGCAGCAGCAGCAGCAGCAGCAGCAGCAGCAGCAGCAGCAGCAGCAGCAGCAGCAGCAGCAGCAGCAGCAGCAGCAGCAGCAGCAGCAGCAGCAGCAGCAGCAGCAGCAGCAGCAGCAGCAGCAGCAGCAGCAGCAGCAGCAGCAGCAGCAGCAGCAGCAGCAGCAGCAGCAGCAGTCAGCCAGCAGCAGCCAGCAGCAGCAGCAGCAGCAGCAGCAGCAGCAGCAGCAGCAGCAGCAGCAGCAGCAGCAGCAGCAGCAGCAGCAGCAGCAGCAGCAGCAGCAGCAGCAGCAGCAGCAGCAGCAGCAGCAGCAGCAGAGCAGCAGCAGCAGCAGCAGCAGCAGCAGCAGCAGCAGCAGCAGCAAGCAGCAGCAGCAGCAGCAGCAGCAGCAGCAGCAGCAGCAGCAGCAGCAGCAGCAGCAGCAGCAGCAGCAGACAGCAGCAGCAGCAGCAGCAGCAGCAGCAGCAGCAGCAGCAGCAGCAGCAGCAGCAGCAGCAGCAGCAGCAGCAGCAGCAGCAGCAGTAGTGTAGCAGCAGTAGCAGCAGCAGCAGCAGCAGCAGCAGTAGTAGTAGTAGTAGTAGTAGTAGTAGTTGTTGTTGTTGTTGTTAGTAGTTGTGATGGTGATTGATTGATTAGTGATTCCGATCGCGTCATCGGCTAAGGTCATTAGTCCACTAAGTGTAGAACAAGTATTTTTTCTCCGGAGGCGGCGTTGCTCTCCTCCTGCTGGATGGTGAGATCCGTCGCCGACTTTCCTGTCGAGTAGAGGTGTTTTCCCAAACCATCTCCCATCAGCGGGATTCCACACAAGAGCGACTCCCGGCATGAGAGGTAATGAAGTGCACGTAAGGGTAAGTGTGTGTAAGTACGAGGTGTGTTAGGGTGCTTCTCCGGCATTCAACTCGTGTTAGTCAGAGAAAACACGGAAAACTACCTATCGCTAGAATTCTCATCAGAATTCTCATCAGGTTGAGGTTGTTGTATATGTTGTTGTTGTTGTGGTTGGTGGTGGTGGTGGTGGTGGTGATAGTAATGGTGGTGATAATGATACTGACGGTGGTGATGGTGATGGTGGTGAGGGTGGTAGTGACGAAGAAAGTTATGAAAGCAGTTATGAGAATGGTGAAAATACTTTCAGTAATGGCAGAAATTGTGTTTGTATACACGTACACGTATTGTGAAAATAATAGAATTCGGGAGGGGAATGCCAGTTTCAGCCGATGTCACCGAGGAAGGAGACGGAAACAGTAAATACCATTTCAAAAACATCGACTTCTTAGCTTAATTTGGCTTGGCAGCTTCGGGACCAAAAAAATATTACGTTTCTTGTAAGAAAGCACACACGAAAAGCAATGAATAAAATTACTAACGTAGGCATGACAAATTACTATTACTAGCTCACACTGGGCCACCGGAAGTTTTCTGAACAGCGATAGTATTCGTTGTTTGCTCTAATGCGCTCCCGCAGTGTCGCCATCTCGTGTGTCTCGCTCGCACTTAAGTGTCATTGAGTGCACAGGTATCTCGCGCGAACTCTGCTAGTGGAGATGTGCATTGATGGAGATGCATAATGGAGATGTGTGTTGATGGTAGAAGTGCAGGTAGTTGTGACTGATCTTTACAGCGGAAGTAGGAAACTGTTACAGGGGTGGTTGGGAAGTTGGATATTGAAAGAGAGAAATTGTGAGGAGGCAGTAGAAAAGATGGAGGAAGAGACTTAAAGGTGGCAGGGGGCGTCGGGAATTATGGACATAGAAGACAGAAATCAGGAGGTAAAGAGGATTGAAGAAGATAAGGAAGGAGAGAGGATGAAGCGTTGAAGGTGTCGAGATAGCAAAGTGGAAAATGGCAAGGGAAGGTAATGGAGGAACAATCGAAGGAAGAAGCAAGGAAGGCAGAGCACTAAATGTGAAAAAAAGTGAATCAGAAAATGAAACTGAACGTAGCGAGATCTAAATCGCTGAATATGATTTAGGACTAAGAGAATGAGACGTGGCGAGGAAGCAAATGAGACGACTATGGGGACGCAATGCACTGACTTTGTCAAGGTGTCACTGGCCGAGGCGGCGGTGGAAGAAGTGGTGGAGACAGTAAACCAGGCGTCGAGGGAGGCAGAAACGTCTATGACGTCGTGGAAACACAACAGCAATCACAGACATGAGCTTAAGATATTTACAGGTTTATTAATAATTAAGTAATTACAAATAAACAGTTTGAACAGTTATTCACAGCTCTGATAAACCCTATCTCCTGATCGCAAGAGCGACCCTTAAATGATTCAAGTTCTGCCTGACTCGTGGCCCTCGCCACTCCTCAACGAGCTTACGCACACAGCGTAGAGTTCCGTGACTGCAGTCACCCGGGGAAAGATGTTCCACAGCGGCGTTCGAACATATGGGTTACCCTACGAGCATCGCTCGTCTCCGCACCGCCGTGGGCGCAAATTCTATGCATTCGCACAAGATTTTCACTCAGCTCAAAACCCACCCCCGCGCTTTGCGCTCTCTCTTATATACCTTCAAACCACGTGACACGCAACGTGACCGTTGTGCCGCCGATCATTTTGGGCATCTCTTTCCTCGGATTTCTGGAAGTTCTCAAAATACCTCGGGGTGCCTCCGCCCCCTAGCTACCGTCTATTCAAACTCTCCTTACGGCCTAAGTGGTAGTGGAGGCGGAGTCAAAGGCAGAGCCAATGGTGGAGGCAGTGGCGTTGGCATTGGCGTTGGCAATAGCGGAGGTGAAGGGGGAGGCGGAGGCAGAGATGCCGGCGGAGGCGGTGACGGTGGTGGAGGTGGAGGCAGAGGCAGAGGCGAGGACGCAGGCGGTGGCGGAGGCTGTGGCGTTCGCGGTGGTGGAGGTGGAGGCAAAGGCAGCGGCGAAGATGGAGGCGTTGGCGGTGGTGGTTGAGGTGGAGATGGAGGCAAAGGCGATAGTGGAGGCAGAGGCAAAGGCAAAGGATGTGGCGTTGCCGTTGGCAGTGGTAGAGGTGGAGGCAAAGGCAGAGGTGAAGATGGAGGCGCTGGTAGTGGTGGAGGTGGAGGAAAAGATGGAGGGGTTGGCGGAGAGGGAGGTGGACGTGAAGATGGAGGCGTTAGCGGAGGTGGAGTGGGAGGCGGAGGTGAAGATGGAGGCGTTGGCGGTGGTGGCGGGGGAGACACAGGCGGAGACGAAGATGGAGGCGTTGGCGGTGGAGTAGGCAGATGCAAAGGCGATGGTGGAGGCTGCGAGAGAGGCAAAGGCAGTGGCATTGGCGGTGACGGAGGTGGAGGCAATGGCAGAGGCGATGGGGGCGTTGGCGGTGGTGGAGGGGGAGGCAAAGGCAGAGACGAAGATGGAGGTGTTAGCAGTGGTGGAGGTTGAGGTGAAGGCGGAGGTAAGGACAAAGGCGATAGTGGAGGCAGAGGCAAAAGCAAAGGCAGTGGCGTTGGCGTTGGCAGTGGTAGAGGTGGAGGCAAAGGTAGAAGCGAAGATGGGGGCGTTGGCGGTGGTGGAGGGGGAGGCGGAGGCGAAAGCGGCGGCGGAGACCGCGGGGGGTCGCATTCCTGCGAGGGCGACCGGCGCGCAACGCGCGATTTATGACGCGGGATTTTATTTACGTCGGAAGCTGTTGCCTGCGCGGACGTTGCGAAGAAGAATGCTACTGTGCGCGGGATGAGCGATGGCAAATCGATCTGCAAGCGCCGGCACCGGAGTTGCAATGGGCCTGCCTCCATTGCAAAGCGACTACACAAAACAGTGCCTAACAACAAAAAGTGTGTTCCCTATAAATGAGTCGCCGAAATTATGTTTATAAAGAGTAAATAACAAGTCATTTTTAGGCAAGGACTTTAACTTTTTCAAAAACTTACACCAAAATCTATGGTTTTTTTCTTTGAAATTTGGCATAATAGGCAGTTATTTTTGTTTCTTTTTTTATCTAAAAAAGAACAATAATCAACAAATCTGAATTGTCGGGTATTGTGTAAAGATTCTTACAGATTTTTAAAATATTAGACGTATCCTGAAATTCCAGGTTTGTTATTCACGCAACCTATGTCCGCTACTTTCTTTTAGGGACAATATTGACATTCTTCGTATGTAAATAGCCGATTTGAAATGTTTCAAAATCGCTTGTTCTAAAAGCGACCCTCCAAGTAATACTTAAAATATGTATACAATCTGCTTGAACTTGTTGTTTTTACATTTATTTATCTGTCCCAGAACTCGATAATTTTAATAGTAACCTGCAAACATACAGATTTCACGGTTTTCAAGGAGAGGAAGATATAAATGGTTGGACAAAGATTTTTTTGAAACACACTTTTAGAAAACCGCTGCTGGTCGGAAAATGTTATTTAACTTACATCCCAACATATCATTGTACTTTTCGTACAATGAAATGATGATTCTCCTTTGTACTAAAATATTGAAATTTGTTTCCTAAAATTCCGATTTTTTTAAAATTTTATTCGCACCGCATTTGTTCCTTGTATTTAGAATGGAATGGCCATGCATGGCCTCAAAAGTCCTCACTATCTGCCACTTTAACGTATCTGCAAAAATGGTTAAAAAACAATTTCCCTACCTACGAAATACTACCTCATTCTCTCGAATGTGAAGAGAAGAAAATTTGAATTTTGGATTATCGAAATTATAGTGTTAAAACTATGGGGTATTTCCAGTTATGAAGATTTGTGACTTACCGATCATCATTTACAAATGAAAGAGGAATGGGACGTATAACATCCTAAATATCTAGTACAGCAACTGTGGAAACAATCACACGACGAATTCTTGCTAAAATTATCGCTAATTTTCCACACTTCTGGTTGAGGTTGTGTCCTGAATATATCAGTCTGTACACACTTTCTGCGTTATAAAGAACTTCAGTTCGCAGGTGTGCAGCCTTAACACACGTGTCTCTGGATGTGGCTTTGCGTGACGTGACTGGTCAAAAAAGTGATGCAGCTTGGGAACATGCGAGCAGCACGGGGAGAGGGGACGATATCAGATAGAATGTGACAGAAAGGGCAAACAGGTTACATCCACAAGCATGGTTTCGAAGTACGCTGTTAAGGTATTAAATATACTAAATCTTTGGAGTGAAATATTCAATTACACATTCCTTAATTCACAAATATGTTCGTGTCCAGAGGCGTGATTTATGTTTTGGATTCTGTAACCTTGTCAGCAGACCCAATGACCAATGCACCTGGATTAATAAACATTTTCTTCTCTACCAATCCAACTTTAGTTTCAAATCCCTTTTATTTCTTGACGTGAACATTTCAAAGTCTAGATATGATAGACATCAACTGAGGCATATAAAAATGGACTGACAAAATGTGTCTCTGCGAGGGAAAATATAATACTTTTCTAGCAGGAGGCAACACACATTTTGGGGAGGAGTGATCCTCAGCACTCGCCCCCAACGTGCATTCGCATTCCGTCTTAGAAAAGTAGGTATTTTTAAAATTCCAACACCATATAAGACGTACATGAAGTCGTAGACTCCGGCGACCAGAGTCATGCAAAAGATCTTGGCTGTCTTGGTGACGACGGACGCGTCGAAGGTTGTGGTGTCACAGTCGTCGACACGGCGTCACTCGGACGGCCAAGATCATTTGCACCACAGTACACATTTCCGACTACGTGTCCCGCCTTCCATCGTCCAGGGAGTTTCTTCTGCAGCTTCTTTTTATTAATTTTATTGTCTTATATAGCGAAGTAAGCGCTTTACAAGATTGTATATAAACTACAACCTAGCAAGCTTAGAACTAAGTGTTACAGGAGAGCGATGGTACTTCAACTAGAGATCTCAATAATTAATAGTTTTGTATGCGAGAATGTATGGGAGAATAACACACATACAGGAAGAAAGGGAAGTAAAAAGTAAGTTTGTGAAATCATGCATTTCTCTTTAGGGCGGTTCAAATTAATCCTTTGTGACTAGATTTGATTCTTCAATGTTGGTTATATGTTTTTCATAGGCTGAATATGGAAATTATGGGGGAGGATGGTAAGAAAAGAAAAAAAACGATTGGTGACTGATATAATCACCAATCGTGTGAAGGACAAACTCTCTGAGGAGTTGTTTCCGCAGCTGAGTCGCAAGGACCGCACCACGACGTGGCGGGGGGCGTGGCGTCCCGGAGCGGCGCGGGGCGGGGGCGGGGGCGATGGCGGGGGCGGGGGCGGGGGCGGGGCGGAGGCGGGGGGCGGAGAGCGTCGACAGAACGCGTCCCGCGCAATCAGGCGGCTGAGCCGCAGCCGCCGCGGCGCCGCGCTGCGCCGGATGACGAAACGCCGCTTGTAAGTCGCGCCGCACAATCAATTACAGAGTTAACATCTACGCGCGTGTAATCCTCTTTGGCGGCCGCGGCGCCGCTGCCGACGCCGACACCGACGCACGACAAATTGTGATCTCTTATTTACGGCCGAGAACCCGCACGCCCCGACACCCCCGCAGTCTCTCGGCCCCGCCCCTCTCCGTCGAGTTCCACCCTGCCGCGTCCAGGCGTGTCTCCTTTGAGTCTTACTTCAGTCCGGTCCGCCCTATCTTACTTTGGCCGAAACCGTTGCGATCATCTCCGACCATCGTCTACATGATTCCTCTGCAACCACTTACCCCAATCTGCTGCTACTTGCACCGTTCCGTTCCACCTTTCTCAGCCCATCCTGATAGACTCAGCCTTGACAAGTCTATCTTTGTGCGGCGTAGAAAGGCCCGTCCGAGACGCGGCAATCCAGTCCCGTCCCAAAACGCTCCGTCTCTTCTCACCTCTCCTCTCCCGGCTTCGCCTCGCACAACCGCTTCACTCTGTCACTGATCTTCCTCCTCCATTCAATCCAGTGCAAATCAGCACAACAAAACAATTCTTCCCAGCCCCTAACTCCGATGTGCCCTGACCAGAGTTTGACCGCTAGTGATCACCAATCCGCCCAGAGTGCCCACGCCTTCAGAGTAAGGCGACTGGTACTGCTTCTATCTCCGAACCACGTGTCTATGAGGGACAATGGTAAGAGAACTGCGTGGCGGGCGGGAGGGAGAGCAGTGACAAGCGGGTAGAGGCGAGCAGTGAGAGTGAATAGTGGATGCTAAAGTGACGGACGAGAAGTGGTGAAAGTAGCAGGCGAGCGCACGGAGGAGTGGCAGAGAGGGAGGATCGACGGGCAAAAGGAGGGGAGGATGTGCGGGATCCTGAGACGGGGGTTGGCGGGAGAGAAAGCTGGAGTCGGCGGGTGGGAAAGAGGGAGGGAAGCAGGAAAGGTAGGCGGGTGGAAAGGATAGTGGGCTGGCCGGAGGCGGGGCAGGGGCGGCAGAATTGGCGAGGGTCACGTGGGCGGAAGGGGGGAGTTGGGAGGTAGGAGGAGAGGTAGGGTAGGCGGGAGGACGGGAGAGAGGGCAGGTAGGTGGGAACAAGGGAAGGGGGAGGTAGGTAGGTGGGAGGAACAGAGAGAGCCTGGCCGGGACCGAGAGAGGAAGGATACGCATGAGGAAGAGAGGGAAGGAGGGCGGGAAGAAGGGAAGGAGGGAAGGAGGTGGGAACAAGGGAGGGAAGGAGGGAAGGTAGGCATGAGGAAGAGAGGGAGGAGAAGGGAGGGGGAGGTAGGTAGGTGGGAGGAACAGAGAGAGGCTGGGCGGGACCGGGAGAGGAAGGACACGCATGGGGAAGAGAGGGAAGGAGGGCGGGCCGGGGGCGGGCGGGGCGGGCGGCGTGGGCGGGACGTCTCAATCGCCGCGCGGGGCGACGCGTCAACGGCGCGGAACGCGTGGGCGGCGGACAAAGGCGCGATTTCATCGGAGCCGCGCAGCCGCGGATCAGATGAGGCGAGGGGGAGGCAGTACCTACTCCCACGGAGAGCTGCACGCGACCTCGATTTGGACCCAAGATTGCTCTTTTGGCTCGAATATGGTAGCGTGCCTTTATGAATTAAAGATAAACTGGAGACAGAACTAAAAATAAAAGTGAGAAGTAAGGTGTAGAGAAACGTTTCTTTTCAATTAAAAACGGAAATTTTAGGTTAAAGTTTTATTCTAATTATTTTAATACAAAAATAATATAATAATACAGGACATTTTATCACATACATACAAATATAAAAAATATTGTTCCCAATACGCGCGAAAAATACGACTTCTGGTCACAAATGAACTATTCCAGTCGTTACGTGAATTCTTAAAGATAGAATAGGCTGCTTTTAAATTATGAAATTTTTGAAGATATTGGTACATCTGTGCTACTACAGCAAAATAATGTCTCACATTATTTATAGTTTATATAACTGTCACCACCCTCTACACTTTCTGAACGCAATTACGCTCAGAAATATGTTCCGCGGACGTAAAAAATACCAAGTTGTCACCTTGTTACTGAGTAAAAAATGCATTTTAATAATTAAATTTGTGAAGTAATTGAATTTTCGCAACTTGATGTAAACCAGGAGACTTGGGTTCGAATCTCGGTAGGGTTGACAATTCTCTGAACACATTTAATTATTATTTATAGTCCAACATTTGCAACTTTTGAAAATTCAGAGAATACAACAAAAAAGAGACCTGTGCCATTTTTAAGCGTCCTTTTCTTTATTGGAGGGGAAAAGTAAAGAGCTAGTGGGGCTCCAACAACAGCCAATACTTTCTTCCTCTATTTTAAAAAAATGCAATTTTCGAAAATTCAGAAAGTTCAACGAAAATGAGACACGCGCCATGATTTTAAGCATCCTTTCTTCCCCCCGTGGAAAAAAATTGGAGGGTTTTTAGTGAAAAAATGTTACTTTCTTTATTACCTTCATTTCGCGCGCAATTACAGGAACACTTCTCATACTTTAGAAAAACTGAACTTGAACTTATTTAGAGTTCCGTCTTTAAGGAAAACACTTCATTAAGGAAAAAATATTTTCAATATTATAGTTGCAATTTTCCAAATATCTGTGATTTCAATGATCATGAGACATGAGAGTGTAATGATTGATGTTTCTGACATTTAGACAATGCTACTCGAAAAAATGTAAGTTCTTCAAATTTTTTAAAAGTGATATACTGGCTATTTTGTACAAAACAACAATCGATCTCATTAACAATGGGAGCACGAGTTTGTTTCTTGACAGAAGAGTTCACTGAAGTTTTGAAAAATGAAAACTGAAGAGGCTAGGTTTTTCCATTATTAAGTCAGATCTATTCCTCCTTCTTACCAAAAGCTAAATAAAGAAAGGGATGCCGATTTAATTTTTTTTAGTTTACATTTTGAGACCGTACAACTCCTCGGTAACAAAATCCAAATTTACAAAAATTCTCAACTTCAATTGTGATAATAATTGGTTGCTATTTACAGTACGTTTCGTTCAGGAACGTACTGCTAGTACTCTTGTATTTTCGAAGTTATCATTGTTTAGCGCATCCTTTTATTAAACTAGATTGGATATTACATTTTCATTCAAAGCAAATATTTCTCTTTCAACAAAAGCAAATGAATATATGCAAAATTTATTTATTTGTTTACGTATTTATGTATTTCAAATATGAGATATACTTTGTAATCAGAATAATTAATAATCATATTTACATATTACATATGCAGTATATCATTTATGTGGAAATGTGGAATGACATGAGGAGAAATAATATTTATTTTATTTGAGACCCCTACAAAGTGATGCATACTTACATATTATTCGAAAATAAAAATTGAACTTCATTCAAAACCCGTCTGGAAAGAAACGTACTCAAAGTACTTTCCTTACTAGTACTGAAATAATAACAATTAGAAACCAATATACTGCACTGCCAATCCCTGAACGAAAAAATACGGGAATCAGCTTACTTGCCTCGTCCAGGAACTCTCCTGACTAGGCAGGGAAACATCAACTTTCTAGTCTTGTATGTTAAATCACTATTTTTTGATCAGGGGTGATTTAAATAAAAAGGAATGTAGCAATGTATGTGACAAAGTTTGAAAAGTATAGGAATCAACAGTTACGAAAGTAAAAATTGTAATGAGTGATTAATTTCAGAACTGTAAAAAGAATAAAACCATTTCGTAATCACGTAGCGACTGACATGTGAAGTATGTTTGGCAAGATCTTTATTTCCGGTACTCTTAGAAGACTGCGTTGGTTACGGTTTTAAAATAATTTTGTTTTCATTTGTAAGAATTTATCTTTCCGGTAAAATAAGAGATACGTATTTATTACAAATACTGGATAAAATGTATGTCCAAATATTGTAGTATATTAGTATTACATTGTGAGATACTTAAATCGGAGAGTTCACTAATTCAACAAAAATGTTACCCCGGAAGTAAGGTCTTAAACATTACGATATCTAAGAAAAGGTTGCATATTCCCAGTGTAAACATAATTTCATGTATCGAAACCTATCTACCTAATGCGCGGGAATTATGGTGTAGCTAGAAAGCTTTAGTCAATTTGCACGCCACAAAACACAAACAAAAACCTTCGACAAGGCTACTTTGCAGTAAACAGGAATGCCACAGCGGCATAAGTAAAATAATGAAATGGATAAAGCTGACAATTTTATTTTGAAGAGTCTAAAAACTCTCAATACAAAGTAAGTCTATTTTATAACGTTATTACACGTTGCACCTGCACTGAAGAAAATACATTTCTTACGTTCCTTGAATGTGAAAAATGCAAGTACATAAAACACGTACATGGAATGAGTCAGAGAAACATTTCTATAAATAAATATACTATTACTATAGATGCTAAGAAATTCCCATCGTTTAGGAAGTTAAAAAACTTAAATAGATCAAAATGATATGTTAAAAAAGTACCATATAATATAGTTAATTACACATTTTTAATATCATGAATTTAATGGCAGTTTTATCAGAGCACAGAATTTAATCTACTCCCATCAATTGAAGTTTTCTCTCGTATCTACGTATTTGAACAAATATAGTGCCAAAGAATCGGCCGCCAATATTTTTGTACCAGTCACTGTTTGAGCCCTTTTACCAATGGAATAATTTCAATGTCTTCGCGCTTTCACTCTAAACAACATTCATCGCAAGACTGTATTCAAAATGATTACTAATGCAATGAATTCATTACTGAAAAAAAACAACTAAACATTTGCCATACTTATATTACTTTCACTGTAATTTAACTAATCTTCCTTTCACCATCATTAGCACTTTCAACCCACACATGGGATTTTCACCTAGGAATAATTGTGCAGTTGGAACAAACTTCCAAGAAACCCATAATTATCATTTGTTTTTTCAGTAAAATTTCTTTTCACTACCATACTATTGCTTCAGTTGCTACGCTACTGCTATCCTTTGAACACGTTCACTATTATAGCCACAAAAACACTCGCAAGTTCGCCAACACAAGTACCAGACCTTTATTACACCCCTATCGTTTGCACATTTGCAGTCATGAAAAAGCCTCAAAATATCAAAAGTATGGTAGTATGCAATGCTAATTAATATGTTCTTAACTATAACCATTAGATTAGAATATTATCATCTCTATCCTCCACATATTATTACAATATCCCTGCTTACATATTTCCTTTACTTGCTATCTCCACTGAACTTGAATCCCATTTATCTCCTTTTTCCTATTCTTCCACCTCGTACGTATATTTTATCTTTATCTCCCAATCTACCAGCTTTCCCCAATTCACCCCTCTTACCAATAAGGGACAGTCTGTTAGATCATTGGTGTCAGAGTGAAATGTAATTCAGTGCCTCTTACCTACCTGCAAAGAAAAAAGGATGGAAGATTACACATCTGAGAAAATAACCCTTTGCTACATTATTATTACTAATATTTTAACGAGAATATTTAAATGTGAAAATAATATCATTACACTAAATATTATTTTGCTAAACAATGAGCAAATTAAAAAAAAGTGAATGTAACTGAGATTGAATTAAGTTTAATAAAAGTAATTCTATGTGTTTATTCAAAATTTGTTTTGCGTTTTGGCCCCTCCAGTTACCTAGTGACCGCCGCGTTCCCAGTTTCGAAACGCTTGTATGGCCATCAACTTACATTTTTCGGTTAGATTTCCCATCTTTACCTCCACCTTCACATCCATTACCAACCGAAATCATATCTCCAACGACACTTCTAATTCTAATTCTATCTCATTTTTCCGCCCCCACATCCGTTATCATTTCCTCCTTGACTTCACCCTACTCTGCCTACAATGTGCCTCTCCCTTCATTCACTATCTCGGCACTATCTTTATTTCAACCTGCATCATATCAACACGCATTTTCACCTTCACATACGTTTTTCACCAACACTTCCAGATACAAGACCATTTCAGCTTCCACACTTCCATGACTCTTTTTCCAACATTTCCCACTTCATCTTTACTTTCATGTCTTCTTCCACCTCCATTTCCACACCCACATCACCACCATCACCTCCGCGTCCCCGGCCCTTCCCCACTCTTGTCACTTCCATTTCCACTCTTCACTTCCATCGTCACCTCCATCACCTCAACTCCATTTCTATCACCAACAACTTCACCTGTATCTCCACCGTCACCTCCATCACTTCAATTCCACCTCTATCTTCAACATCACCTCCACCTCCTTCGTTATCTCCATCACCTCAACTCCATTTCTATCACCAACAACTTCACCTGTATCTCCACCGTCACCTCCATCACTTCAATTCCACCTCTATCTTCAACATCACCTCCACCTCCTTCGTTATCTCCATCACCTCAACTCCATTTCTATCACCAACAACGTCACCTGTATCTCCACCGTCAACTTCATCATCTCAACTCCACCTGTATCTCAAACATCAACACCACTTCCAAGGTCATCTTCATCACCTTAACTCCATTTTTATCACCAACAACTTCACCTGTACCTCTATCGTCACCTCCATTACCTCAACTCCATTTCTATCACCAACAACTTCATCTGCACCTCTATCGTCACCTCCGTCACCTCATCTCCACCTCTACCCCAACAACATCACCTCCACCTCCATCGTCCCCTCATCCCCTCCACCTCCAGCGCCGCCTGCGCCTGCGCCTCCGGGGGCGAAGTCGCTCCTCCTGCGCGTGCGTGTCCGAGCAGCGGCTGCTCTCGCCGCGGCGCGGCGGCGCGCGGGGCGTGGGGGCGGGGCGGGGCGCGGGGCCAGTCGGCGGGCGCCCGGGGCGGCGGGCTGTTGAACCCGTCCGCGTCCGCGCCAGTAACGCGCACCCACACGCCGCGCCGCCACCGCGCGCTTATTACCACCTCCTCCTGCCGCCGCCGCCGCCGCCGCCTCCCCGGCCTCCGCCACCGCCGCCACCGCCGCCGCCGCCGTAACTGCGGCCGCGATTGCCAGCTCCGGTGCGGCTGCAGAAAAAGTTGTCAATCAGGCGGCGAGACCCGGCGGGGCTGCGGTGGCGGCGGTGGCGGAGGCGGCTGCGCAGGCGGCGGCAGGCGGTACTGCCCCGGTTCCCCGACCAGCGTGCCTTGCCCTTTAAAGGACAATATTGGCGGCTGGCCGCACGCCGCGGGGCGTCCTCGGCCGCGGCCCGCGGCGGCGGCGGCGGCGGCGGCGGTGGTGGCGGGGCGATCGCCCACCGCACCGTCCGCCCGCCCACCCGACGCCGCCAATTCCCGCGCGGCCGTCCACCGTTCGCCCCGCCCCCGCCCGACCGCCGCCGCTGCCGCCCGCAAAAAGGAGCAAGCTGCGAGGCGGCGTCCGCGCTCGGGGCGACGCCCCCCTCTGCCCTCCGCCGCTCTGTGGGTTTTCGACCCGCGCCGGCCGCCGCCGCCTCCGCCGCCGCCGCCGCCGCCGCGCCCGGGTCCAGCAACGCCCGCCGCCCGCCACCGCCACCGCAGCGGGCCAACTGCGGAGCGCGGACGCCTGGCGCTGGCGCGGGACGGGGCGGGGCGGGGCGGGGGCAACACGGCGCCGTCGCAGATCACACCCCACAGGATGATTTTTTATGAATAAGGGCGCCTCAACATCTAACCCCGCAATACGAATTAAGAAAAATCGAACCCCAACAATAAAAGTTTTAATATTGATCAAAACACCTCAAAATCAACTTTCAAGAACACTTTGCCTATCTTCTGTGCGTTACTCAAGCATCGTGGATCACACCACTGGTGATGTGCCGGAAAACACTAGGAGGCTGCCATCTTACGATTCCATGAAAACGATTCCATAATATGTTTCCATACGATAGCAGTCTCCTAGATGTTTCCTGCAAATTGTCTAGTTGTTGTGTTTAAGTGTGATCCATGTTGCTTGAGTAGCCCACTGAAGATGGGAAAAGTGTTTCCGAAAGTTGACCTTGGGATGATATAATAAATTTTAAAGCTTTTTTGTTTTGGTTTGATTATTTCTTAATTCGTATTATGGAGTACCACAAGGTATCTGATACTAAATTCGATCTAAACCGATGAAAAATTGTCTTCATAACATAGATTTACTGTGACGGTAATCAGCTAAAATTTTGGAAAAATATTAAGTAAAATGCATAAAGAAGACCATCGACCTATATTCGTATTAAAATAAAACTGAAAAATCGTCCTGACTTAGTTTATCTTAAAAATTCCATTTCCCATTATGAAGCTAATTGCAGAGATATTCCCATTATGAAGCTAATTGCGTTTGCAGAGATATTCATTTTTCTCTTCCAATGAGCCGCCTAGACTATTCCTTTGCTTTCTCACTCTTATCTTACCGCAAACCGCGAGAGCAAGCTCCATGGATTGATCTGATCTACATCCATTGGAAAGAGATGGTAAGTCACTCATGGTGGTTCATCTTAAGGTTAATTTGGCGGTTTGGATGTTAATTTTCAAGGGAATGTTTAAGAATTTGAATAATCGTTCATAATTTTTGTTCCTTTCAATGAACTTCGCTCATGTTCAGAAGTAAAATTCTTGAATAAAATAAGTTAATCATTTAAATGTTATTTATTGCAATTATTGTTTAACCTGATACTAACATAATAACAAAAGTAATAAAAGCGTAAAATAGAATAAATAGAATTTTCAAAAAGTGTAAAATAACATTCATAAAATCCTAAAAATCAGGGATATAATTATCACAATCATCATTCTTCATGGTTGGCCCGCAGTCTGATTATCTTTCGAATAATGATAGTGAATGAAATTTTCAATTTGTATCTATACGATAAAAACCACTGTAAGAGACAGGTCAGAATTTGCTTTACTCCGAAAACATGTAGACATCCCTAAAGTCGTAGGCTTCCGCGACCAGAATCATCAACGCGGCGTAACCCGGACAGCCAAGATCTTCATGTAGACATCCCTGTTTTCTCTAATTAGGAAGTCACTTAATATCCACTAGAGGTCGAAACAATATCCACCTCTAATTCCAAACACTTCAGTATACGCTCCATTCTTGTTCGTCTACTTGCATTTTTTATTCACGTTTTAATTCAAATTTTTACATTGAGTTGTGCGTAGTGAAATTTCATTGTAACTTCAATGCTAATGACATTTTGCTTTGAGATCATCTTTTAAGTGGCTTCATTTTTCTCTTTACTTAATCGATACTAACTGACATATACACGGTATGTCGAACATTGGGTTATTTAAAACGCATACATGCCTTACATAAGTTTGTTTATTTTTCTTATAATAAATAAATTGATTGAACAATAAAAATATTTTTCAACTTCAGTAATATACTTCTAATAAAGTATTTCTGGTTCTTCTCATATTTGCTTTGGAGGGTTTGGTTAGCATTCTTTCTACTTTATTCAACAAGAATGTTTAAGAAATAAATAGCTATTAATTTCAATTTATTCAACGAAAAATGATTTTTAAATTCCTGTTTTAAAAAATACTATAGAGACACGAACCGTTTTGAATGATAATTGCGTAATAAATTCATGTTCTTATTTAAGTTACTTTTGTATTAAACATTTCAACGGTTGACAATAAAATTTTTGTTTACATCCGTGTATGCTTCAAGGTCTTCAAAGTCCCTTTAGTAGTAAGCTGAAAACAAGTTATCATGTTAACACAACGGACAGGAATCATGTTATCAAAGCAGCAAAGACAGTTTTTACGTAGTTCACTTTCTCCAAATACAGTTCATGAACCAACAAGTTGCTACATAACTCTAGAATATATACGTTAATTCCTTCTTAGATCACAGGAATATATGGATATTTTCTGAAGAGAAAAATTAAATCTAAATAAAAGAAGTATCTCGAACTACTGACATAATACTAGCCAGATTATTCTTTGACAGAATGCATTAATGTCAATGCGCCAAAAAAAAAAACGGATAAATTATTTTATGTAAAATAACTGGGACAATTATGTAAGTGTATTTGAATGGAAAAATGCCCTGAATAATGAATTTCGTTATAAAGTAACTTGACTTTTTAATTTTTTTTTCTCAATAATATTGTTGTATTAAATAACAAAAGGTAGGGAGAAAGACAGTTGTTACTTTGTGATAAACGTTTTTAGTACATTATTTGGTTGGTGTTTAAATTGTATTCGGTCACAAGAAACGTTGTTTAAATGATGAGTGTTATAAAACCTGATCACTTAAACGGTCATAAAATTCCCATAGAAAAATACTTAAAATATTATACAACTTACGCGAAACAGAATGTGAAAGACTGGAAAGAGTATATCATGAACTTCAGATAGTTATCTCTCCAAGCAAGCAAAACCTCTTACTGGCGCGTTGAATAACAGCATCCACCCGCCATTTACCGTTCCCTTTGAGTGCATCCTACTTTCCCATCACTATTACGTGAGCGCCACCCGCATCTCCAGGTCATCGAACGAACTCCTCCGAGGAACAATCGCAGGAACGGCGCGGAGTCAGTTGTCAGCACCTCCGCGGTCCCCGCGCCCGCTCAAAGGCCAGCGCCAGCTCTCCGCTCAATGCCGATAACCATCGTTCCGAGAAGAAAAGTATATTTGATCAGTCGATTGCTCGCACTCAAAGCCGCGGTCGCACGTTACTCAATTATCGCGTGTGATTGAATGTCCCTCTCCGCTCCGAGTCGCTCGGGTGAGGACAGTTTTACCGTGACTAGGATGGTGGAAGTGGTGATGGCATTTAAGGTTAAAAATCTACGGCGGTAGGGATCGATTGGGGTGTGAGACGAGTGGAGTGGATGATGTGGGGTAGTTCATAAAAGGGACCGGAAACCGAAAACAATGGGCGATGATGGTGAGGTGTGATAAACGAAAAGCACTGTACGCATCGATTGTGAAGGGATCTCGTAGAAGTGGCGGAAATCAGTTACCATGACGAGATACTGAGAAGAGTTGAATACTGTTAGAAGGATGCTAAAAATAACTGCTCCACATACGGAAGAGTAATGGTGATGCAAAATATAGAAGAGAATGGCCACTGGGCCAAAGAACCAAGAAGAGATGCTAAAGAGGGTAAGACTAATAGAGGGTAGATGGACCAGCAAATCTGATAGACGGGTGGTGACTGAGAAATTAGTTATTTCAGCTTCAATGCAAATTCATTGGAACATAACAGCTTGTAGTGGTAATTATGACTTTCTAATTAACTAGACATCATAATATGTCTCACAGTGACACATTGTGATCGTCTTGATATGACTCATACTATTCCAGAAAATATTTCCACAATCACTTTTGCAATACATGATACGATTTAAACGTAAGGGTGACTGATAATAAATAATGATTTCTAATATAATGAATAATAATGATATGCGATTAGGGCATGAAATAATTTATTGGTCACGAAACGTGATGCGATTAAAAGTTAATCGTTTATCGTTAATCCCATTTCAAACGGTGTTCATATTTCTTGAGAATTTAACATTAGATACCACTGGAGATATGAAACTTCGGGGAACAGACCAAAATCGGGCCGTGGAGAAAAAAATGATTAATTGTTAGTGGTTCCGGGCGCGTCAGCAACTGAGGTCATGAGTCCCATAAGTGTAGTGCATGTTTTTCATCGGGAGGTGGAGACGATCTTCCTCCGCTGGATGGTGGACTTCTCCCGCGCCGACCTACGTCCACTAGCAAGGTTTTCTCCAACCGGGTATCTCCCACCAGCGGGGCCCTGCCACAGCCGGGAGAAGTTCTAAGTCCCCGACTGGTCTCTCGGCATGTGTGGTAATGTAAAGCATGTTAGTGTAAGCGTGTGTGTGTGTGTAAGGGGTTGAAGATAGGACAAAGGAAGATAAACGAAAGATCGTGCGCAGTCCGTGGCCCGTTTGTGAGGGTACTGCTTCTGCATTCGCCTGGTGCTGATCGGAGAACTACTGCGGAAAACTACCGGTCAGAGCAGCCGGCCGCTCAAATTCTACATCTGAAAGCGACTTAATTCGACCTAATTGACAAGCTAGTGTCGAATATCCTGCCGCCGTCGGGACTTAGACCTAGGACCTCCCGGTCAGAGGCACTGCAGTGACATCAGTCGATGAGGCACTGAGCCACCTCTATCAGCGTGGAAAACGCCCGATATAATTAATTTTAATATATAAACGAAAGATCGTGCGATTATACAGTCTACGTGGCCCGTTTGTGAGGGTACAATGCTTCTGCATTCGCCTGGTGCTGCCAATCGGTTAGAACTACTGCGGAAAACTGACCGGTCAAGAGCAGCCGGCCGCTTTCTACATCTGAAAGCGTGACTTATACTCGACAAATGAGCAACCGGAGGAACTAACCTCAATTTGACAACTGCTAGTGTCGAACCCTTCTGATCTACTGGGCCTGATCCGTACCGGGACTCTCCCAGACCTAGCGCTCACCAGACCTAGAAGTTTCCCCGTGCTTCAGAAAGGCTTACTTAAATTTGTCCAGTGACATTTTCCAGTGCGCTCTCATGAGGTAAATAAACGTACTGTTTCCAAACTGCGCAGCCCCCCTCTATCAGCGTGGAAAACGCCCGATATAATTAATTTTAATATAGTAATATATTTCTTCTCTTTTTATGACATTTTCAACCAAGTGTGTGTTTGCGTTCAATGATCTGAAGATTTCCTTGCGTTATTAAACTGTTCTAAGTTCTGGGACATCACCGTACTGTGGAACGCATTGCCCAAGTTCATCGCCCATCAGTGCTTCTGTTTTGCTGGTGGCTGGTAAGTAATACATTATTTTATTCAATTAGTTACATATCTGGAATAGAAATCATTATTTAATCATATACATTTGTTAAAAGTATACTCGACAACAGACAACAGGTCATTCAGATGCAATAAATAATTCTTTCTGCACTTGCAAACTAATATATTTTTACTCTTCTTTAATGTTACTTATTAATAGGGGTCGAATTTTAAGGAAATTTAATTTTTCTTTTCACTTTAGAACAATGTCTTCTTGTATAGATATTATTTTTGCTGTGGAAATTTTTAAAATAATATTTACGCGATAAAACAAATGTTCAGTACATAATTACTCTGTAGACTATTCGATTTTTTCGCTCAGAAATTGAAATGTCAACCGTTGCAAGTGTGTAATCTAAGGTTCCTGTGACGCTCATCAGCGCCATTGTCGGGGCGGCCGATTTCGGGTTACGAGATTTCCTACCAAAGAACAGTCCAAACCAAAAGATTGCAAGCTGTCTTCAAGGAAGAAGCCTCGATTACTCAGTAACATATCCTAAACTTTTTGAATTGTTCATCTGAACTGGTTTTGATCAATTTTTTTACCTTTGCCTCTAGGGAATTTTAAAAACTTATTGTGTTTAGGGCATTTTAAAAACTTATTGTCTTTAGGGCATTTTAAAACCTCTCCATAAAAACATTTTAAGAGCATTTTATTGACCATTTTTGGCGATGCTTCAGGTCATCAAAATCCGTCCCCCAGTTATTCACTTCTTCATCTGAGTCTGATACAGCAGTCTCCTGGTACATCCACGGTCCGCCGACCACATCCGCGGTCGTATGACGGCGTCGCGCAGCCCCAGGCCGAGGGCGTGTGCAGGTGCGCACTGGCAGTGTCAATGGCAGCGGCAGCCGCCCCTGCTCCAGGGGGGGGGCGGGGGGCCCGCGGGGCAGCGCGAGATAAGCCGCGCGGAACGGGTTACTGCCTAATTGAAACTTATTGATAATTACGGGTTGTTGAGTAATGGCTGTATTATTAGGTCCTTGGGAAAGCGTGACACGGCTGGCTGCCGCTCATTGAATTAGACAATCATAATGATTCGTCATGATTTATCTCAGATAGGAACAAAAAAAACTCCCAACACTTCGTTGTAATCTTCATTACGTGTGGCGCTGCCACACCGCCGCCACAATTACCCGACTTTTGCAGATTTATGTGGATATGTGTACTATTAATTTTTTGACCCTTTCGTAATAGGGGGTTACGCGACAGAGTTCACGAGTTTCGGTTCTCTTCCATCGCCCCGTGCCATTTTTTCGTTGACCCGATTAGAAGCTGCGAGGCTGTCTCGGGGTTTTTGCTGGCGATAAATAGTTGGCGGCTCAGAAGCAGACGTGTGCCCTGCTCGTACTTCGTGTAGAGCCAGCCCTCAAGTGCTCCCGCTGTTCTGGACACGACTGCAGGTTGCTGGGAGGAACGTGGTATTAAGACAGGTTGTAACAACGTGAAAACACGACTTTGCTTCGTTCATTTCAACCCTCATTACAAGACCCCCCGTGCAATAAATATGAAGTGGTCGAAAGATCAATGTAGTGATTGAAAATAAAGATGTCCAAACGTTGGTGTAAGAAACCTACAGATGTCGGATTTAATTATCCTAAAAAATAAACACGTGTTTCGAGTGAAATCGCAAAATAGTTTGCATGAAAATACTATGAAATATGAATAGTAAATGATTTGTAAGTACGAATGAGCATCTGAATGTTCTAAATGATTAACAGAATTACTGTGATAATGAAAATTCGTTGTTTTTAATTAATTCTAACGACATGAATATTTATTTTAGAGGTCACACATTCCTGTATTGACACGGTAGAATGTACACGTGACAAAAGATAATATAGTATATGGTAGATACAATATTTCTCTGATGACATTTAAACACACTTTTATGAACAATTTCTGATAAGAACCAATTTGAAGGTATTTTTGCTTAGCATAATTCAACACAAAACACAAGAGAAAAGCCTTCAGAATAATACCACTCATTTGTTTAACGGCCATGTACCAGTAGAAGTGCCTAATTTCTTGCACTTGTTTCCGGGCATACTATGAAGTAAGAAACTACTCCAGAAAGTCTTGTTATTTTTTTCTTGTTTAATAAAAATGTTCACAACTTTTCATTTCAACGCGGAGACTCCATAGAAGAAAATAAAAAATCTGAACTTAAACAACAATGAATGTAATAGAAAAAACAAATATTTCATTGTAATGCTACAAGATGCAGAGAACTCCACGGTGTCATTCCTGTTCAACCGTATTAACCTCGCCTGCACCCATCGATATCACAGACACTCGCGACAATGCAACACCAACAGCAGACCGGGAGAGGTGGCTCAGGGTATTAACTGATGTCCCTGAAGTACCTCTGGCCGGGAGGTCCTAGATCGGAACCTCGACGGTGGCAGTATTTTCGACACTAGCTTCTAGGTCGAATTCAGGCTTCTAGGTCGCTTTATGGGGGAGAATTCTAGAGGACGGCTGCTCTGATCGATAGCTTTCCGTGGTTTCTCCGATCAACATCAGGCGAACGCCACAACAGCACCCTAACAAACATCTTCCTTGACCTATCCTCACCCTTTCTTTACACACGCGTACACTACCATGCACTACACTACCACACATGCCAGGAAACCGGTCGCGAATTTAGAACTTGTCCCGGCTAAGTCGGTGCTCCGCTTGTGGGAGATACCTGAATGAGGGAAAACCTCTCTAACCGACGTATAAGCCGGTGCCGTATCTCGTCAATTAGCGGAGGAAGATCTCCACCACCTCCCGACGAAAAAATATGCACTACATGTACGGAACTAATGACCTTAGCATCTGACGTGCCCGGAATCACTAACAACCGACAGCGGCAGGCAAGCACCTGTCGCTGCCCTGGCCCGCTTTCCATCGCAAGACGGTGACCGTACATTAGATCCAGAGAAGAAACTCTTCGTCTGGCGGGCGGCCATTCCGGTGGGCGACTTTGTCGGCGGGGCGGGCGCGGGGGCGGGCGCGGGGGCGGGGCGGGGGCGGAATGCAGGGGACACGCACGAGCGGCCGTCAACGCGGATCCCAGGGACCCCCAGGGAGAGCCGTCCATCACGCCCGCCGCCCCCGCCGCCCCCGCCCCGCCGCCGCCGCCCCCGCGCCGCGAGATTCCTGTGATCCCTCGTCGTGCTCGTAATTTTTCCCTTTTAACGAACGCAATTTGTTTGTGGAACCCGCTGTATCGCGGAGCCCCTCCCTCCCCCTCCCCCACCCGCACACTGCGCCCCTCCCCTCCATCGGACGCCGCCGCGCCGCCACTGGGCAACTATGCGAACGACGCAGTACGGTCCGCGACGCTGCAGAATGCCGGGTATTTACCGGCTAATTGTGTGTGGGGGTGGGGGAGATGACGCGATAGGTCGCGCGGCGATGATCTGTTTGGGTGGACTAGTGGGAGCGAACGCTCTCCGAGGAAAGAGTTGCACGTCGTTCAAGGGGGTGCTGGAGTAGACTTTCAAGAGTTTCTGTTGTTTTGGCCGTGTGCTAATACCTACGTTAGTCACATTCAAGTGCAGTAAATTGTTTACTGTTCATAAAGTTAACAAATGTTGAGTACATTGTCTGAATTTATATTTATTATTATTCTTTTTATATACTTAAGGTAGAGATTATCATTGACATTTTTTAGTAATATAACATTCAGGTAACGCTCAAAGAATATTTATTGACAATCACTCTGTTCTAAATGTGTATCAGGACTCAGTCCTATTCCAAATTCACATGTGACCAGTAGGCAAAGACAACGTGTAGACTATGTTGTCCACTACTTCTCCCATGGAGTAAACGCAACATCTAGTGGATTCTACTACAAATTGTGACATTGGTAGCAAGAGTTCCTCTAAAGGTTAACAATTATAAATGTATAATCATTTGAAAATGGAGAATATGTATCTCTGAAACGTAATGTTACTGTAATGATATGTAATTAATAAGAACTATGTGACTGTCAATAAAAAATTTTTGGATCTCGCCTGAATGTTATATTACTAAATTTATTATTATTATTATTATTATTATTATTATTATTATTATTATTATTATTATTATTATTATTATTATTATGATACAATTAGATATCATTGAAATAATTTTACACAGTTCCTTCTCTTTGATTGAATCTTCTTTGGCACTCGTTTATTTTTGCCAACTATGTTTTCTTCAGTGACATGATTCTGGCAGTAGTTCCAGTACCTCTTAAGAATATTCGTAAGAAATACTTATTTACTTAATACAACAGTAGATTCTCCATCTCGATGGGGTTTTTGTGCAGTTTCCCTGATCTATTGAGCAAATGCTGAGATGGCCCCTTGATTTGCTTCTGGACGTAAATGGAGCTTCACTATGCGCACGTTTTGTTGAACTCTTTCTTTACTTGTAGTGGTAATAGAGCTTAGGGTGAGTTACTACTTTGTTAGCAATGCAGAAAAATCAAATATGCATTTTGTTTACCGTTACAAATACGTTTTCTATAACTCGGGAACTGTAGTTTTTGAGATGTTAATCTCATGCTTTTTAAAATTGTATTATTATTATTATTATTACTATTATTATTATTATTATTATTATTATTATTATTATTATTATTATTATTATTATTATTCATTTTTTCAACTTTTTTTTCATCTTTCAACTATTAATAGTTAAATTGTTGGGAAGGGATTCTGAAACTCAAGAAAGGGTGCGCAGATGATTTTCTCCCCTATACGTCACAAACGCTTTTTTACTGTTTTTGACTAAATAAATATCTAATTAAATAAAAGAAAAAAATATCTTCGATAACTGGACTCCCATATGTCTCATTCATTGTTATCGCGAATCTGCTTTGTTCCCCCACCAACCTGATATGTCTGGAATCAAAAACCGCAAACGTCGTTAAGTTGAAATATTTGATATCTTAAAATTTTCATCTACAGATTTGAGTCTGATTATATCCGCATATTATTTGAATGTACAAGTTGTACAAGTTTATGATTTACGCAGATCACTATATTGTTGAGGCACATTTTTCACCAATGAATTGGACTTAGATCGAAAGTAAATGATGATACATTATTGTACATGTATGTTTGTTTAGGAACTGCAGGTGGACACATACAAGACAAAATAATGTAACTACATAATGCACTTTTTCATTCATACTCAAGGCTCAAATGCTTTGTTTTCGGTTAGGCAATTGACAATAGAGAACTGTGACAATGGTATGGGGACATTAAACAGAATGCATAGAAGGAATGTCGTGTAATATTCAACCCACATTAAATGCTAAAACTCGCTTGTGTTTGCGTTGTGCAAATGACCAGCATCGCTATCTAACGTGTCTAACCTTGTAATGCGTGATATACATGTAAATTTATGTATACGACGCTATGTGAATAGTGACAAGTGGAAATGGTTATGCAAATGTGATGCAATGTCTAGAGTCCGCTACAAGCCTTCCTTCGAAATACAGGCCATCCCATTTCAACAATAAATAAAAATGTCCTTCGAGGCAATATCACGTTCACAGATGATCTATTCTCAAGATTAACTTGTTTGGGGGAAACTGGTACCACCACAATTCATTAAAGCGGTTTGACTTTATATTTCAGAGCAAAGTGTACGGGCCACCGTAAAGTTGCCAAAATATAGATTTTAATACTGTATTACATAAATCTCTTACTTGGGTAGTATTTTCTTTACATTATTCTCTCTTTTGCTTTTGTTTTTAATTTTCAAAATTGTCATTCCTGCCTTTACAATTAATAATAACACTTTTCATTTTAGTTCATCCGAAAATCCAATGATGACGACGTCTCGAAAATTAGTTCGAGTTTTTAATGAATTAATATTTTATTAAAACGTACACAAATTTTCGTTGTGTTATTAACTCTTAATATTCATTCTGAAAAGCATTCTAAATCCTTACATTCAGAAGCCTTCATAACGAATGTTTACACGTATTATGGATAATGGGCTGATAAGTGTGTATGTTCATCTCTCTGAGTTTCTGTCGTTATATTTAATAATCATCTGCCCACTACAGGTTTGCATCCACAGAAGATACACCAGAGAGTAGCATTATGGAGAAGTATTATACGTTGTTCATAATGTCTTTGTGTTTGATTTTGCCAAACACGTGATGACGCCAATAGTGGTTTGCTATTGATATGCAATAGCAGCAGTTATTCCAGTGACGTATTCGATTCTTGTTGCTACGGAACTCCGAAGACATAAATGAAAGGGAAAGAGTGTCGTCTGAGATAAGCGCTTCAGCCATGCATTTATGACACCTAATATCAAAATATCATATCATTAAATGTTAGTACACAAAACAGAAATCGGACTGTAAAACATCAAAAGTGTAGGACTGAAATCATGTATTTGCTCTAGATTGCCCACGAATCGTGTAGAGTTTACGTGGCAAGAGCGCTGAACTGTGGCCACGATGCCTCTGGAGAGGCCCAACTGTCAAGCACAAATAAGAATGGTGCAACACATAGGTAATATGAAGAAGGAATTGAGAAAATTTGTCATTCTTTTCTTCCGCCCAGTGCCGGAGCTAGACAACTTTGGGCCTGGTGCAATGCCGAAAATTAGACCCCCCCCCCCCGGAAAAATAAGAGGTGAAAGTTGTATCAAGAAACAACAAGAGTTATTTTATTTCAAAAAGTAATAAAAATGACAATGTTTAAGCCAGAAAAATGTTTAGGTAATATATTTTAAATAATTGTTTTAAGTAAAACTATTTAGTGATCAAACAAGACAATTTTCACGGCGAGCTTAAAACGCTAAAACTTTTTATTGTGTTTAGTTAGTGTTTAATATAATCACTTGTTAAATACTTGAAATAATAAATACGAATTCCAGTTCAGCCTGTTTTAATGTTAATGTCATTTGATTCATTTCATAGAATCCTACCTTATAAGTAATGACTATACTCCAATATTTAATGTAAAAAAGTAAATGAATATTCCATGCAATATCAGACTACTGTTCTGTGACTTATACATTTTATTAACGCCTTTCTCGAGTTATAATTTTTAAAAAACTTTTTACTATTTTTTCCATTAGTCCCTTCATCGGGCCCCTTCACTTGCGGGGCTCTGGGTGATCGCCGGGTATGCCCATGCCTAGCGCCGGCCCCCTTCCGCCAGACAGAAACGGCTCAAGCACCAACCAACTCAATGAGTAACAACTTTCATACCACGAATGCCATTACTCAGCCCCGTACCCTCAGAATCTTCCTTATTTCCCCCAGACACAGAGACATTTTCGCAGAAGCTACAAATTACTCTACCATAATCGAAAGCGGGCTTATACGCAGAGACAGCAAGCTCGCTTGTCACGAGCTATTAGGTAGATGGTGCGTTCATACGGAATTCTTGTTTACCGGGATTCATGTTGATGGAAGTGGAGTCGAGAAAAATTGCGCACTATTATGTGAATAAGTACCCAATTTATGACAACGGAATGACTAAATAGTACGAGAAAAAGGCTGATTATAGAAAATATGTCGAACATTCAGCATGTACGTAAATACTTGGGTGTTGAAAGGACATGTGAAAAAGAGAGAGGAGGAAGAAAACATATTGACAGCGCAAAATATAGAATGTTAAGAGGAGTGCAGAATGAAAGGGAGAGGGGGGTAATGTTAAAAATAAACAGAGTTGTGTGGTATTTTAGATCATCTGCGCTCCATGTAGGTAACTAAATAATATTTATTAATAATATATAATTATTAATAAATAATATAATATTAATTATTTTCATTGTGGGTTCTTCATCCGAAGGAATAACTTGGAGGAAAAAAATCCTTGTAGGTCTGCGTTTTATCTTGTTGATTCGATTGATTGATTGACTATCTCGTGTTTCCGGGCGCGTCAACTGCTTCGGTCATTAGTCCCGTTAGTGTAGTGCATTTTTTCTTGGGAGATGGCGGTGATTTTCCCATCGCTGGATGGCGAGATCCGGCACCGACCTACCGTCGGCTAGTGGGGTTTCCCCTTAACCAGGACTCTCCCACCAGCGGGGCACCGCCCAAGCCTAGACAAGCTCTAAACTCGCGACCGGTCTCCCGGAATATGTGGTAGTGTAGTGCATGTTAGTGTAAGTGAGTGTGTAAGGGGAGAGGATAAGACATTGAAGAGGAAGGACAGATCGCGCGCGATCCGTGGCCCGTTTGTTAGGGTAGGGCATTCGCCTGGTGTTGATCGGAGAAACCACGGAAAACTACCGATCAGAGCAGCCGGCCGCTAGAATTCTCCTCCAGACAGCGACTGAATTCGACCTAGCTGAAAAGCTAGTGTCGAAAATCCTGCCGCCGCGCCGTGGGGAGTGGGAACCTAGGACCTCCCGGTCAGAGGCGCTGCAGTGACATCAGTTGATACACTGAGCTACCACTCCCGGTTTGTTGATTCGATATCTCGCTCTCTCTCTCCCTCTTATCCTGCTACTTTCTCGCCTCGCTCCTCTCCCTCTCGCCCTCTCATGACAATTCCATGTCCTCCACGCGTTAGTTCGTACGTTACTTCGTCTGTCTCCGGAGCGCGGATATCGCCTCGACCACGTCTCCGCCGCCGCCCTGTCCCCAACGCCTCCGCCGCCGCCACCGCCCCGTCCCCAACGCCTCCGCCACCGCCCCGTCCCCAACGCCTCCGCCGCCGCCCCGTCCCCAACGCCTCCGCCGCCGCCGCCGCCGGAGGCTTCGATTCGGCCGATACACGCGACTGTTTACTTTTGCCCCAATCTGATTGGAATTGCTAACCGGGGTAATGGGCGGGCGCTTATTAAAGATACGCAGATAGCACGCCCCCTCTGACAGGTCGGCTTGACAAACTCGCCCCGGGCGATAACATCGTCAGCCCGGCGCCTGGGGGTTGGGCGCCAGCGTCATTAACATTCTCCGCCCCAAAGCCCAAAAAATCATCGGAGCTGTCGCCCGTGTGGACGGGTATCTCAGCTTTCGGGGGCACGCAGAATTTGTGATGCCCCGGCGAAATTGCGGCTCAACATTGTAGATAGCGACATTAGATTCGCGTCGATATGACGGAAATTTGTTTGATAGACCGTACATGAAATTCAGAGAGATATAACGAATATAAATTACACATTTATAAAATACGAAAGAAAAAATGTTGATTGTAAATAGGTCTAACGTATGTTTAATAAAACAACAAAACGACGATAAAATAAAACAGGAAAATAATTGGACCAAAACTTGTAATGAAACTAAGGTTTCGGCTAAGAGAAGAAGCAAATTGATGTTTTCAGACAAGAAGAAACAAAACAAAATGTAGTCATTTTATTTATTGTGAGGTTCCTTGGAAGTAAAACTTCATTTCACCTTTGACCAAGCAGCATTCATGTTTAATACTGTTCCATCACAATTCGTTTTATAGTTCCTTATGAAACGGTGTGTGACCCTTGAGTCAAAAACGACTATTCTCGAACGGAATTAAAGAAGCCGAAGAATCGAGAAAAGGGTCATTTTCAAATAGACCCGGGCTGCGCATATGTTGATGTGTCCTCAGCTGGTTGTGAATGCCATGGCAATTATTATATAATATCAAATATAATAAAAGTTTGTAACTTTAAACTTGCTGCCGAATTTACTAGTATTATTCACACTGAGGGACCACGTAAACAAATGAATTAATGAAATAGACTGACAATACTCTCTATTGACTCGGATGTTTCTTAAGCATGCGTAAATCCGAGTAAGGTTATTGATTTTCTGACACGAAAATAAACTTACAATGAATCTCATTAAATCGTAACTGTTTTCGCCTCCCAGGATCAGTCTGTGGTGCCTCTCCGAGCGCGTGTATTTCACTTTGAGCCCGGCCGCTGCGCGCGACTCAAATGGTACCACATCTGCTTTCCTTTGGCCGCGCGCCACCCGCCCGTCTGTCCACTTGTGCCCGGCCTCTCCAAGCCCATAATGAGACTCGCGCGTTTCGACTAGCGGTTCCAAACGGCGACACTCACCGGCGCGGCCCGCCGCTCTCACAAAAAAAGAAGAAACCCGGTCGCGGCCATATTTTAAATTCCAAAACGCCCGTGTCGTTGGCCCAAGATACGGATTTCCATTACAAAACCCCAGAGCCCGACCTTTTAAGATAACTAAACGCCCGCGACGTAGAAAGTGGATCGGGATTCCTGCATGCTACGAGCGTGATTTTTACTGTGCAGAAAATATTGCGGCCGTTGAGTTATTGGAGTCTAATAGATGATGTGACGAAGATAGCGAGGAGCGGTGGCCGATAGCCGGAGACCCAACGACGAAGCGGGATCAAGAACCGGAATAATAAAAAGAAACTTGCCTATGCCGAGTCAGGTTGAATTTAACAAAGGGCGTTACTTATTGTATAATAGTGGCTGCCGAGCGCCGGAACCTGTTTTCAGAAAAGTGATAGATGACGAGATTTCTCGAAGACTGCTGGCAGCGACCGGGCGCCTGCGTTTCACATGAAGACGTAAACGGGCGTTGATTGATAGGCGCGCGGACGGGAGTGGACAGAAGTGGCGGCGCCCACAGCGGCGCGCCGGGCACCGCTTGCGCAGCAGCCGACGTCACCACACTGCTAAGGCGGATTTTCCCTCAATTGTGCTTTGCAACAGAGTAAGTTGTTGCTGGATCTCTAGGAACACATCTAATAATGGGAAACAGATGCATTAAAATACAAAAGCTTGTAAGTATCTTGATGTATGTATAACAAAGGAAGGGCGATGTACATGGGTAATGTGCGAAGTAAAACATGGGAAATCTCAAGGGAGAGCAATGATTGGTTGGTTAGTTACTGATTCCAGGTGCGTCAACAGATTAGGTCATTAGTCCCGTAAGTGTAGTGCATGTTTTTCTCGGGAGATGGCGGTGATCTTCCCCCGCTGAATGGCGAGATCCGGCGCCGACCTACGGTCGGGTAGCGGGGTTTCCTCCTAACTAGGACTCTCCCACCAGCCCCAGCAGGGACTAGCTTTAAGCTCCCGACCGGTCTCCCGGAATATGTGGTAGTGTAGTGAATGTTAGTGTGTGTGTATCAAGAGAAATGATATGACAAGGAAGAGGAAGGAAAGATCGCGCGCGGTCCGTGGCCCGTTTGTTAGGGTACTGCTCCGGCATTCGCCTGGGGTTGATCGGGGAAACCACGGAAAACTAACGATCAGAGCAGTCGTCCGCTAGAATTCTCCTCCAGAAAGCGACTGAATTCGACCTAGCTGAAAAGCTAGTGGCGAAAATCCTTCCGCCGTCGGGACTCGAACCTAGGACCTCCCGGTCAGACCCGCGGCAGTGACATCAGTTGATGCACTGAGTCACCGCTCCCGGTGAGAGCAATGCCAGGATAGTTGAGTAATGTTTTGAATGATCAAAGAATATCAAAAAAGAAAAAGATAAAAATATATAAATCGCTGGTCCAAATCCAAAGTACATATGGTTCAGAAGTTTGGACTCTAAGTCAAGGCGAAGAGCAAAAACTAAACTCAATGGCAATGAACTATTTGAGACGCTGTTGTGGCCTTACATTGTGGCCATACACACAATGTTGACATAACAATTCAAATGGGTGTTGACGTTGATAGAATATATGTACTTTATGCTAAAAGACTGAGATGGTGTGCTCATATCCAAGGATGACAGAAAGCCAATAGCCTAAGAAAATTTTCAAATGGTTACCTCAACGAAACAGGAAGCAGGGCAGACCAAGAAAAACATGAGAAAAGGAGTTAGAAAAACAGGAGAAGAAAACCAGACCTTCCAGAGCAAGATCGGGAAGATCGAAGGATGTGGCGACTGGGATGCGAGAGGCGGCGTCACCGGTAAAGAACCTAGCTATACTTTTACTTCTGTACTTTTCTTATGACTTTTTGCAATAAACAATCCAGTACATAAGTACGTCGAATCAAACATCCATTTCTCTCTTCCAAAATGGTTTGTTCTCTTAATAGTTGAAGTAAGTAGCCGTGATGAGTACAGACCGGAATCTTATGCAATTATTTTTTTGTTTTTATACTTACCGTTCTCAAAAATGTAATCTTGGCGAATCATCGCCGTCCTAACACAAGATCCATTTTTTGTTACTATACATATTTGGTACTGTACATGTATTGCGTATTTGACATATTTTTTATTCCATAAATTTTCTTCAATTATATTATTCTTTTAATAAAAATAAGTATTTTTTTAAAATAAGCATTTTCCCTACATTATCCGTTCTCACAATCCGGCGCGTCAGGTTCAGTTATCTCGGTGGCGGGAAGTGCGCATCAGCGACTGAGATCATTTTCTCCTTTAGGTGTGAATAATTTCACTGACGCCGCGTTTTGTGACCTTTAATCTTAATTTCCTGGAAACTTTGGCGATCGCCGACGTGTAAAACTTCAATGAGAGTGCTACACGCTGCAGTGTTCAAGCTGCCAGTTTGTACAAGAGCTTCTATTGCGTCTAGTCTGACTGCAAAACTACAGTCCTGCATAGCAATAGATGGAGCATTGATTACTGACGGGAAAGTTGTATAGTGCAAAGTGTGCACTTATGCTCTCCAAATGATTTTTAAAACTTTCGGATTATTTTTAAAATTTCGTTCGTATTATGTAAATGTGTTTTATAATTAGTGTATAAAACTTAAGTAGAACATTACATATTATATCCGACTTTACATATTTATTACGTATTCTTACTATTTTCATTACATAATTGATATGCTTGCAATAATGTATGCAATATGCGCGCAATAACGGAAAACACAGATTTGAAACTTGTGCATAAAATTTTTAAAAAATGTTTTAGACCAAATCATACGAATAATATTGATAAACACGACCACGATACTGTGGTATATGAAATTGGGTGTATAGATTGAAACTTGAAATATGTAGGTCAAACCAAATGAATAGTAAGAACTAGAATACATGAATATGAAAACAACATCCGCAAGATACCTGAGAGACAAAATTCTATAACACAATATCATATTGACCTCTCACATCGTATACATTTTGAAAACGCTAAAATTATAGATATTGAGCTCACGTCCGAACCCAAGTCAATATCAGAAGTCTTGATATCAAAATGACAAACACGATAAACACAATGATTGACAACACAAGAACAAAAAATGTTGATGACAACGCTAAACATGAACTGAAATATAATTCAGTTACACATAAAAGAACTGTACGCCCTAACTGCGTTCCCCCTCCAATACGGACTGGTGACGTAGACTTGCTCTCTTTACCACCGTTGACTCTCAGGCGGTCGCGTCGTATTCGGGGTGTAGTGAGACGCCCGGCCATGACAGCTCGAAGGTTCACACTTGATAGCAAAAAGAATTACAAGTTAGCATTTACACACAACCATCTATCAAGCTGTATTTGGGTTACAAATGAGTTAATATACGTTTCATTAATATGGGTAAGTTTCCAATTTGTCTATATTTTGTTTATTTCAGCACCTTTTTAGACAAATCACATGTATATTTTTATAAATTCGATTTGAAAATTATATTTTAAAGCAACTTTTTAAAGCTTGACATAGGCGCAATAGACGCTCAAAACGTGTAAATTGTTATTTGTAATAATAATGTTTTATTTCTGATGTGTTAATATTTATTTGGATCTTTAATGACTGTTGTAAAAATAAGAAGTACATGACAGTACTTTTATTTAAAAAGGTTATAATGTGACTGTTAGAATAATATATAATTAATTAAATCCACCATCGCACATCTTGGCTCTAATGCACAATATACCAATGATTACGAAACTATAACCCGCTATCCGACTTTCTGATTCATTTTGGGTCATGTAAACATCAGAAAAATGTGAAGCTAGTATCCAATGTGTACACTAAGCTTAAATGCCTTTCTTATTTCTTTTATCTTCGTTGAAGTCAAACTTCTAACTTGGACAACGTGTACCCTTTCGTCAGAGTCTACCTTGTTAAGGAGTGCATAAACTTGTAATGTAGCGAATGTTACTTTATTGCTTCGACTCTTTAACGCGAATGGCAAAGTGTGTCTATCTGCTAGTGGTCACGGTATCTCTGAAAGGTATTCAAGTGTTTTAATTCAGGTTTCACTAATGAATAAACAAGGTTCTCCACTAAATCGCGCTCGAACTGATCAACCTGATGAAACTTCCCCGGCGGGTATGGTGATCGAGAAGCTAAAAGAAAATTTGTTATCGTTTTGCACTACCTGTGTCGCGATTGCACTGGCTACTGGTTGTTTAGCAGAGGCCAGTGGCACTGGTGGTATCTATTAGATTACTTGAAGTCGACGTCGAATGGGACAAGTTTCGATGTCGCCAAATTTTTAATGAACTCGTAATAATAAACTTAGCTTTCCCGCTTATTTGATTTTTAACTTTAAACAAATCTATCATTCGTTTTCTTACTATTTCTGAATTTGTCGCGGTGATACTGAAATTTTCAGAATATGTATTGTTTTCATGTTACTAATTTTATTGCTTTCATCGCTTCTTATCCTTCCCTTGACAATACATTATACTGAGAAAATAAAATCAACTAATTAACCTTGCGAAAAATGTTATCTGCAAGGTCATGAGGATTTCTCTGCAATGTTTCTATTTTGATTCAATTTTAGAAACCCGAATAGTATTGTTATAAACCAACGTACATGGTTGGTGTGGTGTACGTTCGTTGCTATCTTTCATCACAACGCTCGATACTTATATCACATTACGCATTGTATTATACTGATTTTGGAAAAGGAGGGGGATTAGATTTGTCACAGATAAGGCAAATATATAATGATATACTACCAGAACCCACAGCTACAGCGACTTACCATCTAGGTACGAATTACAGACAACCACAGAGAATCCACTCATGCTATACTAAGGACATTTTCAAGCCTCCTTAAATATCAGAAAATATAATCTTTCTCTCTCTCTCTCTCTCTCTCTCTCTCTCTCTCTCTCTCTCTCTCTCTCACACACACACACACACACACACACACACACACACAAAACATAACTTGCCAAGCTCTTTTTTATTTTTATTATATTGACATGACCTGACATGACCTGAGGATGGTTCATCCTATAGTTACTGAAATCCTGTATAAACGCTCTTGAAAGGCAGAAATGCCGAGCAAGAAGTAATGAAACTATAAAAAAGCTCAGGTAAACATCGGATACTACAATATACATTTGCTTATAGACCGCCTCAAAAAAGGAATACATTTTATTTAGGTCTATCTGGTATTGTTGCGTGACTTTTCAAATTCATTTTTGATTCTGATTCATTTTACGTTCATATACAGATTCAACAAACATTTCTCAAAACTTAAAGTACAGCTCAACCAAATTCCGCGTTCCGCGCGATCACTATTCTCAAACTGAACCAGATGTAGATATAATAGCACGCTTACTATGCTTAGAATTTAAACATAATATATTAAAAGTATAATTTTTATATCTGTTTATACCATGATTATACATGGTAGTTTCTAATGCGTCTCGGGTGTGTAATACCAATCTAGCAGAAGCCTCGTCTATAGTTTTCGTCTAATTTCCCTAATCCTTTAAGCGAATGCTGAGATTGCCCCTTGTTTTGCTTCTGGACATTAATGTAACTTCACGATCCGTTCACGTTTTCTTGAGTACTGTGAGAAATATGGTTATTAATGTTCTCGCTGCAGAAAGTTGCTTCCTGCAAGAAGGGCACGATGAGGGATACTAGCCCAAATCTATTACTGATTTTCCTTTTCAAAAAAGTTTTTATTACGCTGGAGCAAATATTTTCTTACCAATTCTTGCCAAAAAACTCTAATTCAGAATTTAGCTTGAATGCGGGTTAAGGTAGGAATCCCAAAATTTAAGATAACGAGCATAGAATACACTTCTCCCCATAGCATGACACATACAGTTTTCAATAGGTTTTAACATTAAATAACTAAATAAATAAATACATGTTTTTACAAATAATCAGAACGACTCAAGTCAATCAATGAGGCTCCTACTCCCTGTCATCTCCCGCCTCCTTCGACGAAGTATTTCCTTTCTCTTTACCACCTCATCTTGCATTTGGTCTCCCGATAGTTCTTCTACTAGTTCTTCGCCATCTTCCACAGCAACCCAGTTCACGGAATTGCTCGTACAACCTAGTGATCACAAGCTTGGGAACGAGTGGCTTGATTCTGGAGTTGTGGAAGGTGCCGGGGTGAAGGCTGGATGGGAAGCGAGAGTTCTGTGGAGAAAAGAGCCGCCGAGGTAAGAAATGGAGTACGGGATTTTCGTATTAAAGATAAAAGTGACAACGATTCATTAGAGTGATTTAGTGTAATGTTGATAAATTGTTGGATTGAAATTAAAAGAGGGCTCAATTATTGTCGCGAATTTTCATGACAATTGACTAATTTCCGTCAAAAGGAGAAAATTGCATCGAAACCCGAAGAAATGGACAAGTTACGGAAGTTGTAATCGTCAAAAGTGTATGTAATTGTAAAGTTATGTATAGAAGTTCAGACATAACTGTTGATAAATTAAAATGCACTACAGAACAAAGAGGATAAAGAGGAAGTATTGGAACTGTCCAATGATTTTTTTTATATTACGAACTGTATAAAGTGAAGTGAGAAAAAATACTATAGAATTTACTATGAAGGAATGTAAAAGGAAAATTCTAAATTAGAAGAAAACATACCAAGAGAGAAAAAATTTAAAGAATTTTTAAAAACTTCCATGTTTTATTTTCAAATATACAAAGCAAAGAATGCAGGAAATGTTTGAACGTGTGTAGAACGTGAAGACAATGTGCACAATACATAAACAATGAGTGAACAGAGGAAATAAGGAAGGAAGGACACCCACAAGTGACATGTGAATGAAGCAAAGAATAGCAGATAAACGTCTCTGCATACCAACTGCAACCCGCGGCAACATCTGACAGATGATTTGTACCGCGAACGTGACACAGAAATGCGTTCCTGAGTCCGAAACATCTTTTCCGAGCCTACCACAATTCCGTGACATGAAAGATTCCAAATATTGCAAACATCTAACATGTATGTGAAAATCAGAAGAAGCGGCGAAGAAAATGCACGAGATACTTCGTTTTAAATCTGTCGCATTTCACAATTCATTGTTGAAGAAATGATGGAGATCCAGTGACAGATGTTTTTAGCTAGAAAACGTCATTTTGAAGAGTCAACAGCTCAGGCCACCCGAACGACGGAATGCCACTGTCAGAAAGGCGAGCGAAGAGGGGGGTTCGAGAGAAAAGAATACGAAGGGTGGGGGCAGGATATCAAGAGTAAAGAGAGCGAGGTGCGGGCGGCAGGGTTTTGAAAGTAAAGAGAGCGAAATGTGGGCGGGAGGATCTCGAGAAAAAAGAGAGCGAAGAGCGGGCGGGAGGGTCTCGAAAGAAATCAGAGCGAAGAGCGGGCAGTAAGGTCTCTAAAGAAAAGAGAGCGAAGAGCGGGCAGTAAGGTCTCTAAAGAAAAGAGAGCGAAGAGCGAGCAGTAAGGTCTCAAAAGAAAAGAGAGCGAAGAGCGAGCGGAAATGGCCTCGAGAGTAAGAAAAGCGAAAAGCGAGCGGCAGGGTCTCGGAAGTAAAGAAATCGAAGAGCAGCCGGGAGTGTCTCGAGATTAAAGAAAGAGACGTGCGGGTGGGAGGATCCCGAGAGAAAAGAGAGCGAAGAGCGAGCCACAGGGTCTCGAGAGAATAGAGAGCAAAGAACGGGCGAGATGGTCTCGAGAGGAAAGAAAGCGATGAAGATAGATCGTGCATATAACTCATTACGAGTTTCGTGTACTCGATTGAGAACGAAGCTTTCGTATATATATATATATATATATATATATATATATATATATATATATATATATATATATATCGTATATGTATATTTCGTGTACTCGATGAAGAGAAGCGAGGAGGAAGCAAGAAGAGGGTCGATCAAATGTTAGGATGGCAGCAAATCCAATGTACATGTTACTACTTCAGCGATAGAAATAATCACTCCTGCAAAAGTGACAATAATGGTCAAAGTAAATTTGTGGTTGATGAGCGTAACACAAACAGCAACGCTGGTGACGAAGGCAAAAAAGAGGTAGATGAATTTGAGAATGACCATGAGGGATCGCGGAGCAGCCTCGCTGAATGCATTGTAAGAGTCGTCGCTCAAATGGACATAGCGGTGGTGTCCATGGCGGTGAATTGGCGGAAAGAGGACAGCTGCGAGACGTCAGCTGGGAGGGTGATGGCGTTGGCGCGGAGGCGGCGGTGGACGCGCGGGAGAGACCAAACAAGAGAGGCGGGACGCCGCGCCGGCGCGGGAGCGTTTGTAGCTTCCTATGTCGGCAACGCGCCTTCTCTGGTCTCCTCGATGTAATCGCCCACACCTGTTGCCTGCGGCAGAGGCAGCGGCAGCGAAGCAACCCACGTCACAGACGGCGCACTATGGTCCCGACTGAGAAAAACGCGGACAAAACACCTACCTTCAATAAAGCGAAATTTCTAACTACTGCTCCATTGACCAGAAGATTGTAGGTTTGAATTTTGGGGTTGAGGGTCGGTATCAACTAAATACCATCTGAATCGAGGCTGTCCAATAATATGGCTGAAAATTCCAGTGACAGTCTGCCCTGGTGAGTTGTTGTTAACTTAATTTCCTCACAACCAATCAAATGCAGAGAGAGGTTGGAGTAGTTCCTAAAACAATGGATCACGTTACGTGCGCCATCCTTCCTCAATCACTCTATTAAGAGCTTTACATTAAAATCAAATATGAAGTTGTGTACTGATTGGGAGCAAAAACTTCACGAAGGTCGTCGTTGTTGTAATACTAGTACAAGTTCACGTTATACCACCGCATTTTTCTGAGTCCAGAAGTGCAAATGTAATATTTTTCCCAGCAGATTTGATTTAAAACATGTTTAGGCCAAGTATTAAAAAAATAACATATTTTAAAGAAATATGAGCATATATTCGAGGGTACCTAACAGGAGAGAAAACTGAATGGTAGAACAATCATCAGAAAACTTTGACCCCAAGCACATGACATTTCGATTTGACCCCCTTTGTTGGCAAGCTTTGTACTCAAAATGAAGACAAAAAAGTTTAACATTGTGCTTCATATGAAACACAAAGCACTGGACATTTTTTATTTTCACGTGTGCTCAAAAATCATAAACTGGACAATTTTGAATCCGAAAACGAATTTTGCCCGCCCTCCGCGTCCTTCAAGCCACCGTGCGGCGGCGGCGGGTGCGGCGCGCGTGTGTGCATGCGTGTGCGGGCGGGCGTGCGGGCGCGCGCGTGTGCGTGCCTGGCGCGTGCGGCGATAAACACGTCCCGTAGGCGCGCGCGCGCGCGCTTGGCCCTTGGCGCCGACGGCGTCGGCAGCGTCGGCGTCGGCTCGTGTTGCGAGCGCGAGGCATCCATCATGCCGTTCCGCGCCGCGCCTGGCCTCCGGGCGCCCGCCCTCCCGCCCGCCCCGTGCACGCCCACTGCCCCGCTGCTTGGTCTGAAACGGGAGCGAGCGCGCGCGCCAGCGAGCACGAAGTTCGTCTCGAAACGTCTTGGAACGGTCTCAACTCGCACACGCTGTCGACTTGAAGGCGTCCGTTCTCTTGATTATATTTTTAAGATGATTACTTGCATAATGTAGATTTGTCGCATTTTGTAATAAGGTTGGAGGCAGAAATTAGGCATAGAATCCAAAAAACAGCTACATTTTATAACGAATAAAGTAATTTTAAAATTTAAAGTAATGGAGATTCATCAAATATTATATTCAATAAATGGTACGAATAAAATAAATACAGTACCTTGACATATTATTAGATCCAACTTAAAAATAATGGTTTCGTTATTTGTGTTTGGCTATTAAATCACGAACATCTATTTTTCTTTTTGTATACTTTACTAAACTATACGAAACGTCTAAATTTCAGCTAATTCGTATTGCGTCTTGTTTTAAATTTTCAACATGTGAACAATCTGAAAAACTTTCATTGGCGACAAATCACTAGGATTTCCCATTTTGAAAATTGTATCTTCGTCATAAATCTCAATACTTTCTGAATAATCACAGCGAACAGTTGAAAACTTTTAAAAAATAACTTACCTCGCATGTTTTGACTAACCTTGAATCTCTTTGATCTTGTTAAACTATTGCACTTCACGATGCAACTGAAGACTGTCTTTTTGGTTATACGACTCCTATTCTGTGAACAACCGAATAAATATATGACCAATGTTACACAGACAACGAAAGTATGTGCGAGATTTAAAACCAGTAAAAACACATACATAAAATAATAATCATGAAAAGAGAAAAGCGAAAATTTTTATTTTCCAGCTGGAGTTTAATAATATGGAAAAGTGATGTAGCTTGCAAGGGAACTATGATTGTTTGAACATTAAACAAATTACATTTAAGTTCATGTAAAAAAAAACAACAACAAGGAAATGTTCAATCTACGAATAGATGCAGTATTTATCATTACTAGGCTATTATCATTCCCTTTTCTCTATTGTTAATGATTTATTACTCGTCTTTTAGTAAATAACAAATGGAATGTAATATCTTTAAACAATTTTACATGACTCACACAAAACATATTTTTCAACAGATAGTAATTCTTTATTTCGCGATTGGATTGCCATAGCAAACATTTATATTTCCATGCGGAATTTTCGATGAAGATGAGTATATGATAAAATTAGCTACTTCTCTTCTCTAAGAAATAACCGACAAAACGTCCACAAACGGCACCATCGTCATCAGAGACTACAATGCGCGAATCAGCGCGAAGCCTTTTCCAGCACGACGCCAAGTAGCCATTTTATCAAAACATCGATGCCATCATCACCAAAAGGTTTCCCATGTCAACAAAAACATCGACGTTTTAAGTATGTTGAAACATTTCGGGGTAAAGTCTTGGTTCAAGTTGATACATAACACATCAATATTAGTTTCAAATATATATAGTCTGAGAATCAATTGGCGGCCTCTCCTAATGGAGGATTGCTCTTAGTAGTATTCCCACAACTGAGCAATGTTTGTGGGTATTACAATTATTTTCCTACAACTATTTACACTAGATATTACACACAGATTTACACCAGATTATACAAAAAATCTTTGAAGTATATTCGTGCATTAAATGTGACCGACATCTTAAATTTCTAATCAATGTTCTGTGTAGTCAAGGTTCAAATGGCAGTTTAAGGAAATTACCACGCACAAAATAATCAAAAAAGTAAACAACACTGGAGAAAAGTTGCGAAAAGCAAACGGTTTCATGCCATCTGGAGATCGACAACAGTGACATTTGTCAAAGGCTCTATATAGCCAGCAATCCACAGCTAAAATAGACACTTGGAATTTCATTTATATCTTGAGATTTTTTTGAAAACATCGATGTTTCTGGAAAAAAAATATGAATCTGAAAACTACATCGATGTTTCGGCTCACAACTATCGATGTTTTTTTGTCATCCCTGCCCGTGAAGAGGCGCGCGGAGGCGGTGGCACGGCGGTCGCGCCCAGCTTTCGAAGCCCGGCCCACCGCCGCGCCACCGCCGCGCCGCCCGGATCCCGGACCTCCGCTCTGAAATTAACTCTTATCTCGGCATCTGCACCCGCGGGCTCGCCGCCCTGCCGCCGCCGCCGCCGCCTCTCCCGCGCAAGCCAATCACGGGCCATGCAAATGAACCGTCAGCGGCCCTCAAGTGCTTCCCCCTCGTCAGTCGCCTTCCCTTAAAGAGGCGACTGCAGCGAGCGGACAGCGTAGGTGGAGCGTTGTCGCGTATAAATTGCCGCTCGTTCTATATGGAGTTGGTTTTTATTCACTTTCACGCCGCGTTAGTGGATATTTAGTGAGGATTACGTGTTTCATTTCATTAATATTCTTCGTAATTAAAGCGTTAATTTACTACATCACGAGAATTAATTAAGAACACCTAAATAATTTGTAAGGGAGCACGGCACGCCGGCGAAATGAACCCTGGCACAAATAAAAGAGCGCTAATAAAGGAATCACGACCTTCGTGCCCGGATAAACGCTATAAATAAGCTGCTACCGGCCAAGGCTCTCGGGCGCGAGAGGCAGATTCTCACAAGGAGCTGAACCAAGCGGAACTACGAAGAAGTGAGTCCTTTTCAACCTTCGTTTCCCTCCCTACGTCGTCTCTGAAAGCAGGTTTAGAAAAATTAAGTGCCATTTTGTAAGTATTGTTTGGTTGGAATTATGGCAAAATGTCGTCTCTTTAAAAAACTTTTTTCTCTAAAATGTCTAATGCAATCTGAAACGTGATGTCTGGTAGAGAATGTCAAACCATGAATATCTACGTTTGAAACAAATTTGCTTACTTAGGGAACAATTAAAACATTGTATCTTAAACGTATGATGTTTAACAGCATAATGAATATATTTTTATTTTTTTTCTTCTTATGAACGGAAATTTTCATTATTGCTATTAGAAATGTACGTGCGAGATTAAGACAATAGAAGTGAAGTGTTATGTTCAAAAGCCTTTGTTCCAAAGTAATTTCAAATTGAGGCAATTTTATTAGTTTTGCATCTATGCTCAATATTGCCAAAATATTTTGCATATATGCTAATATTGACAAAATACATAATTTATAATTAATAGAAAACGACATTAAATTGAATTAATACAACTGTAGAAAGCCTTGCATTATCGAACATACTTTACTGCAGATAATTTTAAAATACTCATCTATGAAAGAGTTATTTCCAGGTGTGTACTTTTCTTCCACTTTCAGATGTTTTCCAATTTTGTTACTGTTGCATTGAATTGTTTTCAAATTCTTCTCAGAGAAGAAGTAGTAAATTAAATTTAAAATTATTCAAATTGATTCTAAAGTAAGTTAATTTTAACTTACGGGTTACACTATTTTGTCTACATTCATCCATCACGGGTTACACCATTTTGAACTAACAACTGGCAGTTTATTACGAAGGATGTGTATAATATAAACATCTATATTGCATTATGTACACGTCTTCGGACATGTATTAAACATCATTTCTTACTATTATTTACAATTAATCTCTAAAAAATCTCGGAAGAAATATTATCTGTTTTCAATCCAGCTACAATTTTCTTCTTGAGAAGGGGAAGCAATAGACCGATAATAGGCTTTATCCTTACATAGAAAGTTGTTCGGGATCTCACAAGTTTGCAGATGTGAACCAAACGTCACGTAAACGTGATCTCCAGCAATCTTAGGTCGCCTAGAAATGACAACTGTTTCCAAGAAATTCTGTCAGAGATTAGTTACCTCCGATAGCATCACTCGTTATCCTTCGAGAATCTCTTATGCATTTTGAACCAAGAAGAAGCCATGGTTAAGGGCAGTAAACCCAGACTCTCATTCTACAACTTTTTCAAGTACATTCTCGCAAAACCTTTACACTTGAAATTCTTCCCCCTTACACAATTACGCGTACGATGGTCAAGACGATAAACGAATATTTTCTCTTTGCGCCCACAAATGATGCACTTGCACATATGTTAGAAAATTCATATTGTTACTAAATTTTACCTAAAAATATACAAATGAAGACGTAATTTTGATATAAATATATTCATTAAGTTTTTGGGGGTGTAAAAATCGTGTTTCAGCATATATGAGGCTTATCCGTTAATCAATAATATTTCATCTAACCAGAAAATCAGATGAAATTACAACCTATCATTACCTTCCCGAATTGGTATGGATTTGGTTGTTAACGGGGAAATTTTGGAGTCGTGGTAAATAATTAACATTCATACATAGTTGCTAGATGAATTCACGCAAAATATAAACCGAAAAGAGAATGGAGGATAAGACAGAACTGCAGAGGGGCAGCCGACAACGCGAGGCATAAAACAACTTCTAAGCACGCCCCACACCGTTCAAAAATTACAGATATGGCCTCATATATCACGAAAATCAAAAATAAGTATCCCACACTTTCAGAAGCAGTCATCATTGGTTACGCTGCATTCGCGACTCCTCGCGCGGAGGGGGGTGGGGCGGCGAGGTGAAGGAGGGGGCGTGTGGGGAGAGGGGTGTGGGGGCGGCGGGCGATCGAGTCTGACGCCCACGGCCGGCACCGGGCGTAACGACCCGAAAATTGCGGCGGTGGCCGACGCGGCCGGCGGCGGAGACAGACACTCGCCCCAGATGCGCGGGGCTGGCCCCTGTAATGGCCGCGCCTGTCGCTGCAGGCGCGCCCTCCGCCTCCGACAAGCCAACCACCGCTATCGCCGCCCCCGCCCGCCGCCCCCCGCTCGCCACCCGCCCCGCCCGCCGCCTGCGCCGCCCGCTGTCCGCCGCCCGCCACCCGCCGCCCACCGCCCGCCGCCCGGCCTCCACGGGACCAACCCCTGTTGCCATTACCAATACATGCATTTAGACCCTTATCGGCGACAGCCAATTCTCTCATCACATTTGCCGTCTCCGCGAAGGAAACTAGCTGCCAAAGCAATCTCTGTATATTGCTATTTCTGCTTTTTTTGACTGAGATATGAATTCTCTAACAAGTATTTTACCAGCTTTTTTAAGACGCCGGGTTATGTTGTTTCAATTACGTCCTTGACGTAATTTTTTAACAAAATGGTTCCTTTGAAACTTTTGGCGCTTACATGTTGTTATTGAATGACTGCCCACACTTTCACCATTACCCTGCCTTGTTGTCGTTGCCTACTCCTTTTCCCATTATCTTATTCACCGATACACATGCTGATAATTCACAGATACACCCCCAGCGCAGTATCCACAGACTTTCACACCAGGTCTATCATGATTATTAGTTATTACCAAACTCTCCTTACTGAGTCTGTCGATCGCCTACCGCCCAGCGGTCACCGCCCCCAACACCACACGATCCCAGTCGCCAGCTCCGCTGCTGACAGCAGCGCTGCGCAGGCCGCTCCAGTCGGGAAGTGGTGGAATGCCGACCGCCCCCTCCGACCGTCCACCCGGCGTTGGACGAACGGCCGCGCGCGGACGGCAGGACGAACGCGCGTTTCTTTTTTCGCGAAGACTGTTCCTTTTGCGTGCGCGTGCGAGTATGAAAAATGCATGAAGCCGCCGCCTGCCTGATCAATAGCAGTACGGAACGCGAGGCGCGGGCGCGGGCGCGCGCGCGACGCGCTGCAAAAAGGGGGTGAGGGCGCAAGGGCAGACAAGGGGAGACAAACGGGGCGAAAGACGGGGCATAAAGGGAGCGAAGTTGGCAATGGAAAGGAGGTGGGCGGCGGGTAGCTTATGAAAGTTGATGGGACGGAGTGGTGGCGAACAAACGGTGAAATGGGCGATGAGCTATTGGGGCGATGGAGGCGATGGGGCGATGGGGCGATGGAGGCGGTGGAGACGATGGATGCGATTGGGCGATAGGGTGGTGGAGGCTATGGGGTGGTAGGGATAGGGATGGTTGGCGCGATGGAGGCAATGGCGGCGGTGGGGCGATGGGGGCGGTAGATCGATGGAACGGTGGGGGCGATGGGGATGATGAGGGCGATGGGGATGGTGGAGGCGATGGAGGCAATGGGGGCAGTGTTGGTGGGGGGACGGTAGGGGTGGGGTGGGGTGATGCGATTATATGTGGAGGGGGAGGGCAGAATGGTCGGGGATCGTTTGAGGCCAAAGGAAAGCTGGGAAGTTGGGGGAAAGGATTGGTGAGAAAGGGCGAGGAAAGTTCGGAGAAGCGAAGGAGGCTCAGAGAGGGTTGGGAGTGAGGAAAGGAAGAAGCATAAACGGGGTGGAGAGTCTGAAGTGACGGAGGGAGAGACGGGAGCGGTTTAAGCTAGGAACGGAAGGGTGGTAGGCGGGAGATATGTAGAAGTTTGAAGGCCTCGACAGAATCCGATTATTCAAACAGACCAGCATCAGCACCACCGCTGCTGCTTCGACGGTCGCGACCGCGTCGTGGCTAACAGGACTCCGCCTTAAACACGGTGCGGCTCGTGTCCCCCACGCTCGGAGACCCCTACCGCCGGAAATGCACGCGGACGCTTCTGGGAACGAGTCACTCGCAAGTAATAGAGACACGGACGGCGTACGAATGAGGACCGTTCGTTATTTTGTCTTGGATCTTACGCCGTCCTCATCCTTTCGCGATTCTCAGCGAGTCGCCGTTATCCGCTGTATTCACTCGGTGAATGCTCTGAAGCAGTCATTACATTTATTTTCGTCTTGCGGCGAAGACGTTTAAAGGTAATTACTGAATCGAAATCAAACTGCGTTTGTTTCAATGAGAAACTCCCTACCCCTTCTTGGCCTTTCATTCCTTACTAACATTAATATTCACATATTTCTTGCATTGTTTGTATTGAAAAATATAAATCTGTTAACATATGAATTGATTTTAGTGCACATATAACATACAATAAGAGGCAATAAGCGGAAGACTTATTAGAAGCAGAAGTACATTAAACAACAATCTCCAACTATTGTGCCACAGACCAAATTGAAGCTTCATATACAAGTAAGTGTAGTTTGTTTTAACGAGGAAATATTTTATCAAACGGATCTTATCTTGTGAATATTGATACACCCAAATAATATCCTGGGGATGGGAGAAAATATAGAAGCGGTATGTATAATAGGTCTTTAACAACTTTTCCCTAGAAATATGATGAACACGAGTTGAAAAAATATATCCCAGTGATGCCACATCACGTATTCTTATAAAATTACGAGAAAATTGAAAACATCCAAGTGTAAAATTTTATATTATTTACATTACAAATTAACTCTGGACAGGGTGTCTCATCCCGCCTCTTTTATGTAGAGGTGTGGCAGCAAAGCAATTGCCATTCAAAGAGTCCAGTTTCGCGGTGAAGGGTGTCGTTTCATTTGCGTTTGGTGTTACAGAACGCAACGTAAAGCCATTGAACCTTTCATTACACACATAATATTACCTACCTATTAAATCATTACAGCCTGGGATGTACATCAAAAATACCGCAAACCGTTCGATAAACTCGTAACCACAGAGCGGAATGAATATATTAATCAATTTCCAATCTTTTTTCCATACCAGGTGGAGAAGTAAAAAACGTAAGTAACAAGAATATACGACGCGTAAATGGCAGCACGAGTCTTTGGTCAGATCTTGGCGATAATTCAGAGACGTGATACGATTATGCAGGGCCTAGCATAGCGACTCACGCCGCTTACGGGGAACTCGGCGGGTGTGTTTTTGTGCTCAGCTGGGAGCATGAAAAGAGGAAAGTGTGTTGGAGAGAGAGAACTAGGAGCCTATTCACGAGAAAGCATGGGCTACAAGAGAAACGACTAACGCTTAAAACGTTCTTTCTCCACCGTGAAAACACGCTCTTTGTTTCTGCGGCACAGTGTAAGTAATGTCTTTGAATTTCCAGATTGAGAAACAATTAATAAATGATTATCATAAATTGGTTGTAAAATACGTTTTTTAAAAATGTAAATATGTGTTATTTTGTTTACCTAAAACAAAAATTGTGAATAATTAACATAATAAATAAGGGATAATGAATAAAACATTTTTTCCACATTGTACCATACGGTTTCTTCCGCATCACTGGAGCGTCGGAGAGAGCTTAGGGTGACATGAATAGTATCAATAGGATGTACTTGTAAAAAGTAGGTTTTGTAATGACCTTCAGAGAACCCAGATATTAAAAAGTTTAATGTGTGTTATAAAGAGCGTACTAAATATTTTTAATTAAAGTTTATTTCAGAAAAATTGATTTTGATCATTTGTTTTAGAACATTTGGTTATCATTAGAATCTCAGTAGACAATATATATCGTTAATACATCGATGGCTTAGTGCACCAACATTGTGTGACTCGTGGTCATTTTTGAGTTAATATTATTTTTGGAAATCTATTGTTCATATCTTCCTAGTTTACAAAGGTTGTAAGGCAATATAAGAGGGATCATGCTTTTTGCTAGAAAGTAAACATTTTCTTTCCATTAGTAACTGCACCCTAAAAAAAACTTTCAAACCTTGTTTTCTCAAAACTAGGAATTCTATACATACAATATGTGGTCACTAAGCCTTGGATATAGTGTTCAGTTGTAGAAAAAAAAGACTTTTATTTCCGTAGTACGATGTGAAAGGATCTTTCTCCAGTACTACAAATACGTCATCCACTTTAAACAAAATGTTTTGGAAAATGTGCATCGTTTATCTCCGTAGAAGAAAACAGAAAACACTTATTTCATTTATCGTAAAATTCATTTGTAACATGTTTCAAGCTTATTTTCTGTAAAATGAAAATGTAATAAAATTTACAGAAATATTTCAGAATTTCATTCACAGGCTCTTTTCAACAAATATTCACTTCTAGGTACCAAATTCATGAAATAGTATGAGGAACTAACGTTTAAATTTTGTTAAATTATGAATTTAACTTTTATTCTGAACAGTTCTACACTACACATTCAAATAAATTTTAATTCATAAGAATTTGAAGGCCATTTGTATGTTAATTGCATGTATTAATTATACTTTGAATTCTTTAATCAAATTTAGTTGGCAGAATTTATCTGTTATTGGCCAAAATAGCAGACGACCGAAGAAGGTTGAGAGAAGTCACAAAGAATCACACTTTTATTTGGAATGAAAAATATTTGATAAGAAAGATAATGAATCCGTTCTTTTCATTTTATTGATTCTCATTCTATTTATTACTATAAAAATCTTAATATATTTAATGTCTTTTACAATATGCTAAGTAGATAAAATATTACGATATACAATAAAACAACCTTAAGAGTCTTCGTATTTTAACATCTAGTTTCTCTCCTTTTTTATAAACAACGGGTATTATATTCATTAGGACGTTGGATTTTTGTTTAAACTAGCCTTGTAGATTGTTACTTTTTGATACTTAAGTGTGCGGAATTCAGTATTCAGTAAATTCCGCCTCATCATTTCTGCACTCACCCATCACTTATCTCACTGTCTGTTACAGGTCCCACTTCCTACACACCGTAAGTAGTCGACAACTTCTAAAACCGGCTAGGGAGCAGGTGCGTCATTAGAAATGGTAAAGACACATTACAGAACGGCACTACAGACCTCAGAGACAGCGTTCTGTCAATTTCTGTCAACACATACTCCATGACTTCTATGAAGAGAGGATGAAATTGTTATTCGCTTCACGATTATGTCCGGGAAATGCTAGATTTATGAGTTCCCCCGTAATTTTTTACATTCCAAATTCTGTAATATTATTAATATTATCACAGACATTGATGATAAAAACTTCAACAAATCTCGAGCGTAAAGTAAATTTACACGAATTTCGAATATATTACTCATTAAATGCAATATCATAACACAACACCGATTTCCAGAAATTGTCTCTGAAGATTAATATTTTTTTATCTAGTTGAAAACGTTTGACATATCGAATTCACGCTCTTGCATTATGCACTTTTATATTTGACTTTCAGACAGTTAAAATAACAAAACTAAACAAAAAATTAATCTTTTCATGGAAATCGACAGTTTTGTTCCAACGTTACTCCATTTATACTTCAATTGTTTAGGTGGTCGAGGACATTAGGCCATTGTTACACCTCCGCTTATAATGAATCTTTTTAACAGTGGTAAGCAAATTTATGAAGCCACGAGCCCCATTAAGAAGGACGTTCGCGAGTTAATTAAAAAGATTCATTTTATAACTCAGGAGGTATAACAATGACCAAATGTCATCGGCCACTTAAAAAAAATAATCGAAGTATAATGAGCAAAGTGCGCTTTCAAAATATGAATAATTATTTCTCAAGCATCAGTCATATGGTAGGCGGCAAAACTTGAGTTACAACTTGACTAGCGTTCCCGTGCGAGATCTCTCGCTTGTTAAACCCCACCCTTTTCCATTCTTCCATATTAAGCCTGTAATATCTTTTTCTTCAACGCGCTCCTTTCCTCCGTCACTTCTTCTATATGTCTCCTTGTAACTGATTACAATGCACCCTTGTCAATACAAACTATTCTTATTTAAAATTATTACCGAGCAGAGAGTGCAATTACGTGTAATTCAATCGCGAAGAATATCGAGGAAGTAGCTTAACTAACTTCACACACTGTTGCAGATTCTACAGGCTCTGAAGCGGTGGAGTAGAATCGAGAAACTTCGAACCAGCAAAAACGAAATAGAATGTTGAAGATCTCATCCTCTGGATTATGGTAAGAGAAACGTTTCTTAGAGGCTTTTGGCTTCAACACTTGAGGTTTTAAGCCCCTAAAATGTTTCGTTTAGGAGTTATTTATCGGCTAAAAAATACGACCAAGTGTTGCGAGTTCCATTTGACATGAATATTTAGATGCGTTTTTTAAACCAATCCTTCGTATTTTTAAAGGCAAAGTGCAATTCGTCCCGTCCCCGTGACATTTCTTTAAAGACCTGATTTATAAAGATTGGTTGCGTGTGAGAGCCGCAAAAGGTAATTATACTACTGAAATAATATAAAAGATATGTATGTACAATCTGACTCGCCCTCGAAGTTAGCAATCAGATGAAAGTGTTTAGTGATTCCATTAACGCACCTAGAGGTTTCACAAACACTAATGAAAAAAGTTTCTGTTACAGTTTAAGATAGTGGATGATTCACCATTCTAATAACATCAAAACATTTGATACAGTGTTTGAATTATACAACTGAAAATGCTCAAGAGAAAAGCTTCGTTTATTAAGCGACCAAGACGACATTCCTATTTAAAATGCAAAACGCAAATGTTCAAATATAGTGGACGTGACAATGACGAAAGAAAAATACTGAAAAGGGGGAGATATAAATGCGCGTCAAAATGCAATTTGAAAAAAATTGAAGATAAAGATCATGAAGGAAACGCTTGAAGACGAATTTTGCTAAACATTTTATTCAGAGAATTTATTTCCAGTGGTACAGGTTCAGACCATCATAGGAAATTTTAATTCCTGTTGTTGACATTGCGTTATATAAATAGATAATTCAATGATGGAACAATTGTGTATCCCTTACAATGAAATGTGGATAAAAGGGGCAAAGTGGACTTAAATAACTGTGACAATAACCTGTCAGTTTTAAAATTTCAGTTAAACTGAAGCATGATTTTCCACATCGAACAAAAATTATCAGTTATGCCTAACAAAAATAACTAAGTTCATACGAGATATATTGAGGTAGAAAAAATTAACCACGCCATAACTACATGAAAAACAACAAATGTCTTACAGGCGGCTCGATCCCCACGTTTCGAGGATGGGTGGGGACGGGCCCGACGGGTTGGAAAAGAAGGGTCGGGACCGGGAGGAAAGGACGAGCAAGATGGGAGAGGCCGGGCGGGGCGGGCTAGCAGGACGGAATGGGTAGGACGGGTCGGGCAGAACGGGACAGGCAGGACGGGTTGAGCAGAACAGGGCGAGACTGGCAGGACGGGACGGGAGGACAGAACATGATGGGACAGTCAGGAAGGGACGTGATAGGACGGGAAGTGATGGGACGGGACGAGCAGACGGGGCGGGCAGAAACGGGTGGTGGACAAGACAGAGCTGGACGGAACGAGACGAACAGGTAGGACGGGGCGAGGAGGGGCGGCAGGCGGCGAGGACAGCGATCTATCTTCGTCAGCGGCCACCAATCGCTAATTACTCGCTGTTTTCATTAGGGCGGCCGCGACGCCCTGCCATGCGCGTCGCGTCGGGCCGGGCTATGCCAGATATTTTAATTGCGCGCTCGCCGCCGGTGGCGGCAGCGCGGCGGTCGCGGCTGCGGCGGATCCGCGGCCGCGCGCCGCCCCCACCCCCACCCCTAACCCTAGCCCGCCCCGCATGGCGGCAGGATTTTCGACACCAGCTCTTCAGCTAGGTCGAATTCAGTCGCTGTCTGGAGGACAATTCTGGCGGCCGGCTGCTCTGATCGGTAGTTTCCGTAGTTTCTCCGATCAACACCAGGCGAATGCCGGAGCAGTACCCTACCAAACGGGCCACGGACCGCGCGCGATCTTTCCTTCCTCTTCCTTGTCATATCTTCTCCCCTTAAACACACACTTACAGTAATATGCACTACACTACCACATATTTCGGGAGACCGGTTGGGAGCTTAGGGCTTATCCCGGCTGGGGTGGTGTCCCGCCGGTGGGAGAGTCCTGGTTAGGGGGAAACCCCACTAGCCGACGGTAGGTCGGCGCCGGATCTCGCCAGCCAGCGGGGGAAGATTACCGCCATCTCCCGAGAAAAAACATGCACTACACTAACGGGACTAAACGGGACAACAACAACAACAACTCAATATCTCTGCGTGACAGCACGGAATTGGACATGCCGTATTGGACGTAGATAACTACTACATGCATATAGAAATTAAGCCCAAACACTTTCAAGACCTCTTTTAATTGATCTGATGATTGATTTAGACCCTTTGCCATTAGATGTAATGCCTTTTGAAACCTACTGACGTTTTATCAAGCCGATTGAGATTACTAAGACGCGTCTTGACAATTTTGGCTCGCAGAGGTGTGGGTGCGAATCTCCCTTGAGCATGAATGTTTGCTTGTGTGTTGTGGGGTGGTGAGGGTCTCCCAGCCATCCTTCATGACACTTTCACTCTCTTTCCTGCATTCCTGGTCGTCCTGAGTAGCTTAAGGGCTTAGGACTATTGCGCTCAAGTACGTGTTGAATCCACGCCGTGAATTTGCATCCCACGTAAGGTATGAATAGTGTGTATTGTGGAATGGTACGTACGATGAATCACTTTTGAAAATATTCTATTATTAATTCCTTCTTTCCCGATAAATTTTGTGATCTAGATATAATTCAGCCGCTGTCAGGAGGAGAACTGTAGTCGCCGGATGGCCTGATCGGTAGTTTTTTGTGATTTCTCCTATCACTACTAGGCTAATGTCTACATAAATATTTATACATAATTAACGCAATTTGTACTTCCTTCATAGAGCAGACTATCCCTCCCCCGAGATGGACTCGATGTCCTTGTATTTACTTCACATTTCCTCTTTTTTTGCACGTGGAGATGAATTTTTAGTTTTTTTCGGTTAGATTTTAATTATAAATTAGTATACACGGCCACTGTCACATTAAATTTCTAATGAACACGAAATTAGAGTATGGCGTTACTAAACGAGCTTTAAAACATCAATATTTAAAAACAACGATTGTTTATAGTCGTTGCAGTATTGACATCGACGTTTCTCAGCCAATGTCCCATTACTATACACCGATTTATAAACAGTGACACTTCAAAGTCACAACGTGGGAGAGGGACACTATCATCCAATCAGGAGCTCCGATACGACTTTAAATTTTGGTGTTGGTGCTCCCGATTGGATGGCAACGTCCCCCACTCCTTCCAGCTCGCTACCATGAGGAAAATAGATAAAATATAAAATTCGAAAGATCTTCTACACATTTTAAATAACTCATGTTCACTAATAATGGCCCAAATATATTAGTTTTAATTAGGAATAAGTTAAATTTAAGTAGTTTTTTTTTTAAACTTTAGACTAGTCCTTGGCTGCATAAGTCTAATCGGCGGCAGCGAAAACTGCATTCCGAAAAACTGAATAAATTTCTCTCCACGGAAACTGGAGGAGGGACAACAGAAAAAGACCTTGGCGTGCCACTACGTTTAAATCGGAGTATATCCGAAGCCGCAGCCAGCACCCCGCCGTCGCGCTGCCGCGCGAGGCCAGTCCTTGACTGCATAAGTCTAATTGTTGGCAGCGAAAACTGCATTCCGAAAAACTGAATAAATTCCCCTCTCCAGAAAGGGGACAACAGAAAAAGACCTTGACGTGCCACTTCGTTTAAATCGGAGTATAGCCGAAGCCGCAGCCAGCACCCCTCCGTCGCGTTACTGCGGCGCGAGGCTAGTCCTTGACTGCATAAGTCTAATTGTTGGCAGCGAAAACTGCATTCCGAAAAACTGAATAAATTCCCCTCTCCAGAAAGGGGACAACAGAAAAAGACCTTGACGTGCCACTTCGTTTAAATCGGAGTATAGCCGAAGCCGCAGCCAGCACCCCTCCGTCGCGTTACTGCGGCGCGAGGCTAGTCCTTGACTGCATAAGTCTAATTGTTGGCAGCGAAAACTGCATTCCGAAAAACTGAATAAATTCCCCTCTCCAGAAAGGGGACAACAGAAAAAGACCTTGACGTGCCACTTCGTTTAAATCGGAGTATAGCCGAAGCCGCAGCCAGCACCCCTCCGTCGCGTTACTGCGGCGCGAGGCTAGTCCTTGACTGCATAAGTCTAATTGTTGGCAGCGAAAACTGCATTCCGAAAAACTGAATAAATTCCCCTCTCCAGAAAGGGGACAACAGAAAAAGACCTTGACGTGCCACTACGTTTAAATCGGAGTATAATCCGAAGCCGTGCGATACCGGCGTCCGCGGCGGCTAACGAGCACTGGTTCTTCCACCACCGACGCCGCCAGCACTAGCGCTCGCCCGTGGAAAAACAAATTGTAAACAAACGCCGCCAAAGGCGCGCGCGCTCCGTGAAATCGAATCAATTAAAGCGCGGCCACGCCGGCTGCGCCGACGTCTCTGGACGTGACGCGATCCGCCCCGACAGTGCGACGCGCCTACCAAGCAGCCGTGTATTAATTAACTTCTCCACAAGGGAAACTGATTATTGTACTAAACGCAGGTGACACGCTGGATAGTTGGCTGTGGGTGGAAGGCGGGGAAGAGACCGATGCACTCGGGGGGAAAGGGTGATGATTGTGGATGTGTCGGTGATAGTAATGGATATGGTGGGGATGGTGATACTGGTGTTGGCAGAGTTGGTAGAGTTGTGGAGCTAGTGGAACTGATGTTGATTTTTTTCTAAGAGCTGGTGATGTCAGTCGTTTCGATCGTGTTAATGTTAGTAGGAATATAGGTAATTCGTTGGTTGGTTGGTTGTTAGTGATTCCGGGTGCGTCAACAGCTTAGGTCATTAGTCCCATAAGTGTAGTATATGCTTTCTCCTCGGGAGATGGCAGTGATCTTCCCCCGTCGGACGGCGAGATCCGGTGCCGATCTATCGCCGACTAGCGGGGTTTCCCTCTAACCAGATCTTTCCCACCAGCGGGGCACCGCCCCAGCCGGGACAAGCTCTAAGTTCCGACCGGTCTCCCGGAATATGTGGTAGTGTAGTGCATATAAGTGTAAGTGTGTGTGTGTGTGTGTTGTACCCAAAAGTTCCTTCTGGACCACGTTTTGGCACGTTGCCAGGCGTTGACGGGCGATTCAAATGTGTGTTTGTGTTGTGTTGTGATTGGTTGTTGGTGTGTGTGCGTGGGTGGTTTATTTTGGGGGAGGAGGGAGCAGGGGGAGGGGGGAAGTTAGAGGAGGAGGAGAAGGAGGAGGAGGAGAAGGAGGTGGTGGAGGAAGAGGAGGAGGGAGTACAACATGTGTGTGTGTGTGTAAGGGAAGAGGAAGGAAAGATCGTGATCGGTCCATGGTTCGTTTGTTAGGTATTTGTTAGGTATTTTTTAGGTAGGTGCTTCGGCATTTGCCTGGTATTGATCGGAGAAACAACGGAAAACTACCGATCAGAGTAGCCGGCCGCTAGAATTCTCCGCCAGACAGCGACTGAATTCGACCTAGCTGAAAAGCTAGTGTCGAACATCCTTCCACCACCAGGATTCGAACATAGGACCTCCCGGTCATAGACGCTACGATGACATCAGTTGATGCACTGAGCTATCGCTCCAGGTAATATTGGTAGTTCTATTTTGCTTTTGACGGTTGTAAGAGTAACGATGGCGATGATAGCTCTATCGGTATTGGTATTGGTACCGGTGGTATTGAGAAGCGATGCGGCAATGTAATGGAGGAGGTCTGACAGTGCTAGGGACTGGTGGGAGAGGAAGTGGCTCTCCGAATGGCGAGGGAAGGAGGATGGAATACTACATGACGCGATGGTGTACGACGAAGACAGGGCTAGTGAGCGGGGATGTGCGATTCCCTCAAGACGGTGTGTCATGGACGCGAAGTGTGTGTTTGTGTGTGTTGGGGTGGGGGAGACGTCAGCACGACGCGGTGCTGAGAGAGGGAGCTGGAGTACGGGAAGGAATGCGTGTTCCACAAGAGATTCTACGGAAGACGGAAGGGGAGTGGTTGTTTCAGGAGACAGAGCGGAATGCGGGGGTGGAAGGGGAGACTAAAAGGAGAGAAGAAGATGGAGGAGAAGTGGTGGCGGGAGACTCCGCCTGGGGGAGTGGGGGTGGGGGAAATTGAGGGGGTTACGGGTCGGCAAGCGGTAGCGCGGGCAATAAGAGGAAGGTGGGGGCGGGGCGGTAGAGGAGACGGATATTGATGATAGCGGGAGGTGGAGGCGGGAGGCGAGGAACGAGGGACGGTGTCGTTAGTGGGTAACGGAGGCGAAGGCAGATAGAGCGGGTGGCGGCAGGTAGCGTCGACTCGGTGTGGTGGAGAGGAGCGGCGGGGTCAGAGGCGTGGCGGTGGAGACGGGGGGGGAGGATGCGGAGGGAGAGAAGATTAAGTGAGTGTAGGAAGGGCAAGAGGAGACACGGGGAAGAAGAGGAAGGCGAAGGCAAGGCGTTGGAGAAGACAGCTTGATGATAGCGGGAGACAAAGTTGGAGTATTTTGGTAGGTAACGTAGGCGGAGGTAGGTAGCGGAAGCAGCGGTGGGTAGAGTCGACTCGGAGTGAAGGTAGAGGCGGGCGGCGGCGGGGGCAGTGCCGGAGACGGGACCCGTGGCGGGGTGTTGGCAGGGGTGGAGGCGGGGAAGGAGGGTGGAGGCGGAGGTGTGGCGGGGGTGGAGGTGGGGGCGGCGGCGGCGGCGGCCACGGCGGTGGTGGTGGCGGCGGTGATGGTGGCGGCGGTGGTGGTGGCGGCGGTGGCGGCGGCGATGGCGACGGCGGTGGTAGCGGCGGAGGCGGCGGCAGAGGCGGTTGCGGGGGTGACGACGGGGGCGGCGGCGGGGGCGGCGGCGAGGCGGGGGTGGGGGCGAAGCGGGTTGCCGGCCGGTTCGGTCCCAAAATCCTTCTAATTGGGAGGCGGGCGGTCCTATCGGCTGATGGGAATCCGAGGGCGGTGGCCGGGAGGCGGTTGCCGCGCGTCGCCGCCCGTTGTATAAGCGGAGACCAACTAGATAGGTCGTAAAAGCTGTCTAATGAAACGTTCTCGCCTAATTTATCGTGGGTGCGCGGCCGGGCGACGGAAGCGGGTGAGAGCGGCCGGGGCAGGTGTGGGCGGATGGAGATCGAACTAGGGCGAGTAGGGATGGGGAGAACGAATCAGCTTTTGATGTATAGGGAAAAAGATGTGGGGATCCGGCGGAGAATAACAAAGAAGGCGAAAGGTCAGAGTGAGGAGAAGGAACAAATCGTTAAGAAAAACTGCACGAAAATGAAAATGTCAGGCAGAGGAAGGTTGTCAAGAATTATCATTGACTGCCAAGAGGAGGGCAGGAGGGAAGGGAAAATATGCTAAGGAATGATGACGTTTTATTTCTATTTATAATAAAACATCCACACAACGCCCCGAGATTCGAGTCCCGACGATGGCAGGATTTTCGAAACTAGCTACATACCGAGATCGAAATCAGACGCTGTCTGCAGGAGAATTCAAGTGGCTGGCTACTGTGATCGGTAGTTTTCCGTTGGTTTTCCGATAAACACCAGGCGAATGTCGGAGCAGAACCCCAACAAATGAGCCACGAAACGCGCGCGATCTATCTGTCCTCTCCCTTATCCTAGCCTCACCCCTTACTTACAAACACGTGCACTCACATGCACTACACTACTACACATACCAGTGGGGAGCTTAGAGCTTTTCGCGGCTGGGCCGTTGCCCCACTGGTGGGAGATTCTTTGTTGGGGAAAACGCTGCACACAGACGGATAGATCGGATCTGGATATCCAACAAGATCACCGCCACCTCTCGCGATTGGAAGACACACTACTTTCGGTACTAATGACCTAAGCAGTTGACGTGACCGGAGTCTCCAATCGCTCTACCAATCAATCAATCAATGCCCCGTGAGTATGATACTACTGGATAAAAAATTACCAACAAAATTACCCGTAGATCAAAAAGATTGAAGGAAAATGGAAGCTTCCAGATTATGATATAAAGGAAGCAGCAGGCACACATGTTGCCACGACATACAGCAACACACCATATCTTCATGCATATCTAGGAAGGTGGTGCCCTCGACCCTTAAAACTAGTGAATATTTTTCGTAAGGAGTAATCTACAAAATTAGTTTTTTCACGTTTCAATGAAACGTTCAACTATGTTCTTGGAGGGTACGAGAATAGGGGAAAAGGGGCAGCTGGGGCAATTTGCCCCACGCTCCGACTTAATGGGGATCCTGAATTTTATTTTCATTTAAAAGAAATAAAAAATATATTTATCTCTCAATCGAATTTAATGATATGTGATATATCCAATGCATAGAGAAATTAATTCTTTTCTATGAATTGGGGGAGGAAGGATTTTTTTGTTTGAAAAAAAGAGGTTCCCGTGGATGCACTGTCCCAAGCACCTGCTTTTCTCTTGGAGTCCCTGGTTACCAGTTTTCCAGTATGACGTCGTTGAACCAGAACCAAGTTAGGTTTCGGTATGGACCAATTTAATGTATTTTAAAAGAATGTAGGTTTGCCAGGGTCCTGAATTAATATGTTAAATGTGCTGTGATTGTTTTCAAAATTTCATTAGCAAGATACTTGAACACAAAATTTCTGTTACGCGGTATGTTCTAAATATAAGTAAATACGTTTACTTAGTTACTTCAATGAATCTACATATATTTACATCATACGCGCATGGGTAATTAAACTACTAAAAAGATCCAATATAATTTTTTTTTCAATTCAGAAATAAATTTAAAAAAATCTCATAACAGATTTAACTTTAATTGACATTCATCTCACTGGCTAAACATTTTCAATTTTTTTTGAAGGGACTACTTTTATCTTTTGAATAGTGTACTCATCCTCTTTTTGTTTCTTATTTGATTTGATTTGGCAATCAAAGATCTCACGTTTGTTTGCACCCATCTTGGCGTACGGGAATGTATAGAATCAGATAATGAATGCCGACAAATATGGACGAAATGTATGGAAAAGGAAACTGTTTTACATTCATCACAATCCTCTCATCGTAAATTTCACCTTTCGTTGAAATATATCTCTTGTAATCTTCATTCTTTATTATTTATGACTAGAAACATTCTATAATATACATTTTAATGTTTGTTTTGGAGAAGAACTCTAGGAAATGAACTCAGAAATATTCAATTTATTGGAAGAAGGTGGACTATAAGCAGATTTTTGGAGAGTAGCCCAAGAAGACTTACCTACTCGCGTTGTTTTGAAATAAAATGCCGGAGTTCAAACAATTCATGATCAGTTTTCAACGCTGACTTACATTAATTTTACTCCACATTGCGTCTCCAAACTCCCAAGCTCTTTTTAAGCGTTTTTAATCAACCCCGATGCCAAAACAACCAACATTCCTTCACAGAACTTACAAATATACCAACCTTTCATTCTTCCCCTAGTTATAATATTTTTATCTGTGTTGGTGTGTTGGGATCATAAAAATTACAGACAAAAAGATCTCATACGAGATCAACAATGAGAATTAACGAGTGCCATGCACATTTTGATTAGCTGTTTTTGTACTTCTACCAATGCAAAAACTAACAAGATATAGAACGGATTCCAACGAGATACAAATCTACTGTCAATTAATGAGATTCGTTTAATAGATCATCATACAATAGAAACCTTCCATCATGGTAGATCCATTCACCATCGTATCGATCCTTAGCCACATCTCATATCTGCGAATTTATCAAACGTATCAAATCAAATGTTTTCATTTTATTACAATAACAATATTAACACAAACAACGATCGTAACCATCGTAATGACTATAATAAAATGTCAGTTTAACGGTATAAATCTTTTTCTTCAGTATATGTCGTACTCCCAGCAACCTGACTCTTATCACCGCTAGTGGGTGTATAACAGTTTAAAACCCCTGCCATTGATCACTGTAGCTTGGGTTCACGAAAGGGATGAGGCGGCGGTGTATCGAAACAGGTCCACCGGTAGCGGCGGTGGAAGTGGCCGCGGCGTCGGCGCGGGTCAACCACCGGAGGGCGGGGGTGGGGTGGGGACGTGGTGGTCCGTTAGCCGCGCGGGGTCGCGGGGTCGCGGCCCGAGGTCAGCGGACGCGTCCGGCACGCCACCGCCCGACGCGCCAGCCCCAGCCGCCTCCGCGGGCGATCGGAGGGAGCGGAACACCTTTCGCTCCACACTCGGTGGATTTTCTTTCATTTGAACCGATTGTGGTATATCAGCGGCAACACCGTTGTCAATGTATCAGCATGTTAGTTAAGGAGATCCGGAATAAATTTTGGGTTCAAAATTTAGAATTTGTTTTTATTTGCGTTTTTGAATCTTTTGACTTTTCTGTTTGTAATGGTTTTTATATCACGTCAATATGTTAACTATAAGTATTTTTGTTTAATTTTTTTTCTTCAATGTACCACAGCCGTGAAAAAAATAGTATTTGGTGATGATAAATGCAGTAAATTTGCTAAGGTTCTTGAGCGCTTTTAACTTATTGATATATCTATTTTATCTGGTGTTTTGTCAGAAAATGTGTTATGCAAAAATTGTGCAACATCTGACTTGAAGATAATTGTAAAATTTATTACCCTAATTGTAAGCTACGGTGCAGGTCTCTTTTGATGTCTGAAGTCTGAAGCCAGTTTCTCGTAAATCTATTTTTTTATAATATATAGGAACGTTGTCTCGGCTTATAATTACGATAGGAAGCTAAAATTTGCAGGATTAATTTAAATAAATAGTATACATAAGCTGAATAAAAATTATTAAATTGATTTAATATTTAGACGTTTTATTCAACAAAATACGTTGTTGTTCAGGAGAGAAAATATAACATATACCAAAATATTGTATCTGAGAGCATAATTTATTTTAAAAACAGTTTATTTCGTGTTTACAAAGTAGTCATATCTTCCTCTAGTAAAACTTTGAACTCCCTAAGTTAAGCAGTTTCTGAGTAAATGTTCCTTAAACATCACCTAATTTAACATTAGTGGGATAAAGCATTCCGGGTCCCCTTGAGGACGTCTCAGGTTCGAATTCTGACGGTGGCAGACATACGACTCTGGCAGTACAGAACCTATCGATTTGGCTTCTGCGTTCAGAATCTTGCGAATGTTCGCTGCTGCCGGTGGGTATTCATTCCTGTCTTGAAGAAAGCCACGACGAGATGGTTGAAACGCCGGTATCACAGCTTTCCACGTGGCCTCATCCGGACAACAGAGATCGTGCACGTCTGCCGACTGGGCGGCCACCTCCGCGGGGGAAGTGGAGAGAGCAATGCTTTTCGGGAACAGAACGCGCGGATTGCCTCTTGCTCTGCCCTCGATGGATTTATTTTTATTTTAACCGACTGTGCGATCTCAATGGCAACACTGCTGTCTCTTCAGCATATTTGATAGGGAGGTACTAGGTTCGAGTTTGATGGTGGCGGATTTTCGACATTAGGAAGCTCGACATTCGATTTCGACATTGCACGGTGAAGTGTTATGGGAATTGATAGCACTATAGATCTTCTGCGCCCGCAAAGTTCGAGTTTAGCACATATTTTGTGCATCTGCGCATGCGTAGAAGATCAAGATTGCAGTCGATTGCTGTACGCTATTTCGTGCAATAGCTCCCTACTGACCGCATAGAAGGTATAGATTTAGCTTCTGCGGCCAGAATCATGTGAATGCTCTCTGCTGCTCGTGGGAATTCATTCCAGCCTTGCAGAAGGCCATGGAGAGATGGACGAACGCCGGCATCAGAGCCTTCGCCATGGCGTCATCCGGGCACCCGTCTTCATGCCATCTGTCCATCTCCATGATTTCCAACAACTTTTCATATCGCATGCCTACTGACTGATTTGTTTCATTCATGAAGATTTTACAAATGTATTCAATCACAGGTGTTTTTCTTGTCATTTTAAGATTCAAAATATAAATATATTATATTACATTATAATTGCAACGATATGTTAATCACTCCTTTCCGCAGGGTAGATGTGCTTCTGAGAATTCTTGAAAAGTTCCTCTCGATAATATTTCACAATTCTGGGGTGTAGTTTTTATGAGCCCTCGGCAACATTAATATAACGTGGTAGTGGGTTGGCTTTGGTAAGAAAAAAAGAATATTGCGTACCACAAGTGTCTTCTTCTTTTCGTCAGCATGTACTCAGTCTCGTAAAATGATGGAAAGGGGAATGATGGCTGGAAGCTAATAGTGTGAGTAGTACGTCCTATACTAAATATACATCAGAGTACGGAGACTGGGCTTCGCATAGGACACAATCGACACTCGTAGTTCTTCATAAAGCAAGGAAACTGTACGTTTGAAATTACGCTGTACGCAGCAATAAGCGCAGTAGAATTGTAGTTTGATTTTTTTCGTCTAATTATTTGTGATATTCGTGAATATCTCGTCACAATAAGTATTAGTTTCAAAGCAACAATTCGTAATATCAATTAGATGTAATAATAAATTATCAGTTTCCTGTCTTAATCGTTATACATCCATGGACAATTTATACTTCGCCTTCATTTTTTTTGTAAAAGGCTTTGCAATTACAGAATTTTCTTAAAGTCGTCCACGTATTGGTCAAAATGGTAAAATGCACACCCAAACGTAGAGAGGTTTGACATTTGAACTGCCATTACTCCCGCATGTGATCCCATCACTAGTTTCGTGTATTCGAATATATTTCCTTAACCATTTCCAACATTTTACAAGTCCGGTGGAAAAAAACGAATATTTTATTTCGTTTTCTTGGCTGTCATTCTTGACAATTCGTGAGGAAAAAGAAAGTGCCGGAAGAGGAGACGTTTCCAAAGACGAGACAAACGCTTAGGTATGTGTCAAAAAAACAGGAAAAAAACCGCGCAGAAGATGTATGCAACAGGTTGACGATGCACACAATTTTCTGTTTTCTTGCGAAAACAAGACGTATGGAATAGTGGTTGTCTAATCTTTCCTCTCCGGAAGATTGATTGAACAACTACTGTACCTGAAGTAACTGCGCAGAATTTCAAGTTGATAGATAGATAGATAGAGAGGAGGAGAGAGAAAGAGAGAGAAAGAGAGAGTGAGAGACAGAGAGAGGCAGAGAGACAGAGAGAGACAGAGAGACAAAGAGAGAGACAGAGAGAGAGAGAGAGAGAGAGGGAGAGAGAGAGAGAGAGAGGGAGTCGTTACGAATTTCATAAAAGAAATATTCTGGAAAGATCACCAATCTTATTGTTCTCATAGTTTTGTGAAGAGTGTTTCATGTAGCATTATTTAATACAAAATGGAACTGGAATAGATAGAAACTTGGGTGTTTTTCAATATTACCACTTTTACTACCAAAAAATAATTTTCGGTTAGGGCGTCTCTATAAGAATACAAAATCAAAAATAAACTTGGTCGCTACAAAGTCTCGGCAGAATTTGGTGTTAGAGTGAGTCCGGGGTTAGGGAACAGGTGATAGACGCAAATTTGGGAATTGAGTAATTTGCAAAATCCAGCAACATCAGGTACGCTTCCCTAAATTTATTACGATTGACGACACACTGGTGTTTTGATGATGGGGTCAATATTTCGACAAGTGTTTGTGTGTTGAAAAGAATCCTACTTTGTCGATGGTGAACGTCTCAAACTAGCCCTCTGCAAATTAAAAAAAGTGTTTGTTAATAAGAGTATTTCTCAAAGTAATTTAATGATGAAAGTTTATAATGAAGGAAATCTTAAAATGAAAGAAAAACCACCCGCTCACCATTTCGTAAATTTTGTTTTTAATCAATGAAGTGAGAGTTTAATATCGTCCCATCATTGTTGACTGGGTACTCCTGGTATTAAAATAATTTACTTAACTTAGCGACGTTCATCATACTTCTCCAAAAACACTATTAGTTTTGCAACTTACATATCAGTGGCTTCGATTAAATCTCATAAAAAATTGCTTCTTTCGTTTGTTTAAAAACGATTTTTCATGAATTGTGTTAAGAAATTAATAGAAAGAGAGAGAAATATAGAGATCGAAAGATGCGAAAGCCCAAGTGAAAGTGAAAAAGAAGACGAAAGATGAAGAAATCAACCGAAATATAAAATTAAGACGCAAAGGAAGGTTACAAAAAGGTAAACGAGGACGAGAGAAAGTGGAAAATGGGAAGTTTGTGCTGCGGGAAAATCCAAAGAAAAGAAGAATATGAAGAAAAAGAATAAGAAAAGAGAAAATAAAATAAAGAGGGAAAAGAAAAAAAACGTGAAAATGAAGTGTCAACAACAAGCACAGAAGATCAACGAGGAAAATAAATTTCACAATAACAAAAAGTGTAAGAGGAAAAGAAAGAAGCAGGTGACACTAGTCCTGTACCTAATTTGCGGTAGGAAATAGGAGCCAACCTCCTCTTCTCTCAATCTTCTCTCTGAATCATGATTAACGCTGCATACGTCTCTTTGCTCACGCAAGAATTTTGGCATGTCGACAAGCGTGAACGAGTCATGAAGTCGAATTTATGTAGTAACTCATGCCATTTACAAAAATATAATACATTCAAGAAGGAAATTATAATACTAGTTTTCCCAGCAGGTATAATCTAACCATGTGATGTCCAGTATTTGCCGTGCCATACACCAATAAGAGTTGCTAACGTAGACGCGTCGAAAAATTGAATGATCAAATCGAATGGGAAATTACGGATGTGCATAGGATTTAAATGGAAAATTGAGGAAGGCTGCAAGGCAAAGGAAGTTCTAGAGCTCGTTCTTAAATAACGGTCACATCTGCTCAAACGTCTAATAAGAGGGAAAAGAAACCATGTTGCAGGAAGTTAAGAACCCACTTAGCAATTAAATCTCCTGATGTCGGAAGCGTGAAGAGGTTTAACGATCAACAACAGACAGCAATATTGCATACATTGTGAGAGCAACAATTTTTATCGCTCTTTTTTTCGTTTTTCCGGTTCTCGTGTGTATTTTCAGGCGAAACACTATATTGCACTTCTAATGGGAATGTTATCGTACATTCAGAAAAAAATATTAGACTCTAACATTTGTTCGGCGCGCCAGCATCCCACTCTAACAACACCCTACGAAACTCGACGATGGCAATCGCCAATTTTTTACACGACCCAAACACAGACATTTCTTAGAATTACACGCGCGAAAAGTCCCGCCTCGACAATGTGAATTTGGGGGTCACGCCGCGGTCCTGCGATTGAGTTTCCCACCCGCGTCGGTGCCAAATTCACTACGGCGGCGGCGGCCAACGCGAAGAATGCGTGGGAGAGTGTGAAATCGCAGGACATTACTTTCGGTCTGAGATGGCCCTCGGAACTCTACACCGAGAAGAGATAGCATCCAAAATGGACACTTTTCTTACAGTTAGAAGGGGATTCCGGAACATTAAACGGAGAGGGCGAATACGCTGAAATAGATAATCAGATTCATAACATTAAAATAATCATCTCTTTATGAACTCCTGAACCACATTCGAGGAGGGATGTAAATGACAAAGTACTGCAATAACTCTCAGAGGTTTTCCTGATCGAATGCGATTTCATGAATGATATGAATGAATGATATAATATTACAAGGTTATTTGATTTTTAATTCAATACCAGAAATTCTAGATCATAATTCCCATTCTTTCGTGACATTCGTGTCCAAAAAAGTCAATGGCACTGGAGTCAGAGATTATGCAGTTAGAGAAGAAGGAACATATGCAAATGGTGAATTCCAAACCGAGGACAACATGCCGAAGTGCGAAGGCAAGACGTATTAAAAAATCGAATGGCCATTCGGAAATAGTGGGGGAAATCTTCGAATATATGATCGAATCGTGAAGAGAAGAGATACATGATCAAGAATAGCAAAGAACGTATAGATGCCAGATGAGATAACTTGAGGAAGAAAATTACATCAATAAATACTGACACAAACGTTTGAAAGTCATGGTCATTCAAACGAATGGCATCACAGTCATCACAAGGGTAGAGCAACATAAAACGGAAAAGACCAAGAATAATAAAATTTTCGCGAAGGAAAAATTACAATTACGACGAGTAAAATTTAGATTTAAAAATACTTGCGAAAAGTCCTCGATTTTACGGTTATTTGCTAGAGTCATATTGCTCGAGAAAAGATTAGTTAATCTTTCGGCAGATAATGTAGAGCGTGCATCGAAGAGGGATGGAACAAGCATAACAGGTGAAGTGGAAAGGCGCCCACACTGGCAATGAGGTCAAAGAAACTATTACCTCCCCGCGTCGGAAGGATGACGCGAACGGCCGAGGCGCCACAGACAGAGCGCAGATGATATCGTCGAGGGACAGGGAAATCGCGGCGCAGGGAGTGGGGAGATGTGGGAACAGATAGGCCGAGGCGCGGTGCCGCGAGGCGGGGGCGGCGGCCAGGTGTGAAGCCAAGCGCGCAGACATGGGGTGGGTCACGGGTCGCGACCCGCCGACGGCCGCGCAGCGCGGCGCGGGATCGCCGTCTCCGGAGGTAGCGGCGGAAAAGGAAAGGATGGTGGCGAAGGCGGTGGTGATGGCGATGTTAGTACACGTAGGCGAAACGTGAGGAAGATGTCGTTAGGAACAGCTATTGAAACAGTCGCTGTGGCGAACAAGTCGACTGATGTGGTGACGACGGTGACACAGGTGGTACATAGTCATGATGGTCGTGGTATAGGGGGTGTACTGTAGTCGGCGATGGCGGCGTGTGGAGGTTTGGGAGTGAATATAGCTGTGGAGGCGACCGAAGGTAGTCGTAGGGTGCGGTGGCATCGGTGTGGATGGGGTGGCAGTGGTGGCGTGGAGGAGGTGGTGGTGGAGGTGGTAGTGGTATGGATGGCGATAGATATAGTGGTAACGGTAATGGTAGTGATAGCGGTAGCGGAAGTGTTCGTGAAAGCGGTAGCGGTGGCGAATAAGAAGGCGGGGGCAGGTATGGGGTGGTAGTGGTAGCGGTAGCGGTGACGGTGGCGGTGGTGGCGGTGGCGGTGGCGGTGGCGGTGGCGGTGGCGGTGGCGGTGGCGGTGGCGGTGGCGGTGGCGGTGGCGGTGGCAGTGGCGGTGGCGGTGGCGATGGTGATGACGGTGGCGGTGGCTGGGGCGTTGGCGGTGGCGGGGGGTGCGGGGGCGGGTATGGGGGCGGTGGCGGTGGCAAAGGCGGGGTCGGCGTTCCAGGGTCCTTGGCCGCCCCCGCAGTGCTCGCTCGCTTCCGCGTAGAATGGGGTCGGCAACCTCCTGTCGTAGGTGCAATAGACGAATACGTTTCTCAGAAGGAGATTCAGAAACATTAAACTGAATAGGCGGATACTGTGCATTAGATAAGCTTCAAAGTAGAACAATAATCATCTCTTCATGAATTTATTCTCAGAGACGAAACCCAGACGTGACGTAGATGACTTAAGTACTACAATAACACTCGGAGGCTGGTCGAAAATGATTTAATCAATAATGCTAATACAATATTACAAAGTTATTTGATTTTTTCTTCAAGGACAAAATTTCAAGATGAAGATTCCCATTTCTTCGCGATATTCCTATCCAAATAAGTCCATTTCAAAGTCTGTCCGCGAAATGAATTGCTACTGCAGCCACCTACTCACTCGCGTGATGTACGTGAAGATTCATCAACGAAGATTCAACATTACAAATTCGTCACATAATTGCATGTATCACATAATCAGCGTACCAAATGGTGTAGGGAATAGCTTGGAAGGGCAGGGCACTGCAGGTGTAATAGAGATAAATAACATGAAGTTAAATATCTCGTGTATATACACCTGCGTGCATATTTTGACCACAGAAACGCTGAAACTGTTAAGAAGAATAGAGGACTTACAATTCTTATATAGTATTCGAGCAATCACCGACTCTCCGTTCGTTCGTTCGTTCGTTCGTTCGTTCGTTCGTTCGTTCGTTCGTTCGTTCGTTCGTTCGTTCGTTCGTTCGTTCGTCCGTCAGTGCGTGCGCGCGTCCACATATCACTCACAGTTAGCCCCCTTCCCAGCAAACCAACCGAGATAAATGAGGTGTCATTCGACGTGAGTCCGTGTCCTGGTGGGGAACTGATTACGAATCCATCTAGAAGATTCTAAGAAGTCTATTAAAATCGTGTTTTATGTTTTTAGCGCTGCGAATTAGCGGCGGTTGCGCAAACAACTAGCCACAACATGATGGAACCCAGGCGATGAATGACACAGGTCGCTGGAGACTGTATCGGTCGGACGTCGTTTAAAGTGTTACGTGCAGGGCTTGGACCACTCGGAAGCAAAAGGTTTATTGTCAGAGTTTCGATCCTTGGGATAATTATTGTTTAATAGGATAATTTTGTTGTGTAGCATATACCATAGTGCGAATGCTTTAACTCTCTTTTGTACTAAAACTTTTGTATTTTGTATTAAAAATTTGTATTAATTATTATAATACAGTTATATAAGATTGGAATGGCGAGTTCTGGAGTAGGAGCTTGCAAATGTATAAATTTTCTTTAATAACATTTCAGGGAGCATACGGATTAGGTTCTCCAACACCTTAATTCTGGGGGTGGATAGTGGCCGTACGCCAAAAGAACATCCGAGAAAAAGAGATGGAAACCCATTTTTTGTATTTTTACTATTTAATTTTATTAGATTATTTTTTACGTACTACTTCTGAAGATGAAAGATCAGACACCTGCGTGTTTTTAGTTTATTTTTATTTATAACTTATGTAGTATAAAATTTCAACATATGAAAATATTTTAAAAGCTGTTTAAAGCGTTGGCGACGCCACATTCAACTAGAACGAGAATGATTTTGATATAGATTTTTCCACCGGAACAATTCTTTACACATTTTGGAAAGTTAATTGCCACCAATACCGATAGCGTAAAGACCAATCTACATCAATGCCTTATGGCTCGAACGCATTACACAACGGCGAGGTCACAGATTCAATCCCGAAAAGGGGGCATATGTTTAACACATATGAATTTGTGGCGCCTACCAGATTGTATATGTATGTCAGCTGTTTTGAGAGTTTTCCGTGTTTTTTCTGATCTCTTCCAAACGAAGAACAGAGTAGTAAAGGATCATGGACCATGCGATATCATTTCTTCATTATCATCATCCGGTCATCTCCCCCAAACTCGACTAGAGTGCGTTGGGGGGGGGGGTACCTCCTGAAACAATTCTATGCTTATAGAATTGGTGTAGTGCTATTCAACGAATATTCAACGTTTAGCTCTTAGTTTTTGTGACTGAGGTTATTCAATACATGGATGTCAAAAATATGGACGTTTTTAAAATAGATTTTTGACCAGAAACATCCACATTATAACTCTGATGTTTTGCTATCGATGTTTTCTTTAGAATGACGTCTTTGGTCAGAAACATGAATGTTTGAAGAAAACTAATGATACAAATAAGTTTTTCAGTGGCTAATTTTTTTGTGGATAACTCATTTCTCAACAACCTTTGGCAACTGACACGGTTTTGGATTGACAGGGGGCACGACACATTTTGCTATTCGCAACCTTTCTCCAGTGTTGTTAATTATTTTGATTATCTTGTACGTGGCAATATCGTTCAACTGCATTTTGAACCTTGACTGCACATAACATTGATTAGAAAATTAAGATTACAGTCAAATTTAAGGAAGAATAATATACTTTAAACTAATGTTGACGTGTTATATGTTACATTTGAACCAGGACGTTTACTTCGAAATATTTTATCATACTTAAAACATCCACATTTTAAACATCTTTGTTTTTGTTGTTGTAATCATTGACATCGAAAACCTATCGGTGATGTATTGATGTTTCGCATCACTATTCACATGAATGTGAGTGGGAGAGTCCGAGTACCAGAGCCATTGCCACTCGCAATCGCCGGCCCAGGAGATTGGTCGCCCGCGCCTGAGAAACAGAGGTCCTCGCGTTGACCTCTGGCTGCAGGCGCTTACGTCTCGCGTGACTCTTGCACCTCCCGCACGCGCGCTATTAGATGCTCTCCGCCCACTCCCGCTCGTTCCCTCGAGTCCTGCCTTCGAGACTGGGAAACGCCGCGCCGCGCCGCGTGCCTGAGCGCGCGACGGCGCCGAGAAATGCGTTGGTGCGCAGCATCATTTCTCACAGGTCAACCGCCAACTGCAGCGTCCGGGAAGCCGCCTCCCCAACGGCCGCACTTAATAATATGACGCGACACTCGAAGAATTTAGGAATTCGAACGGCACACTCGGTTGGGGGAGGCACTTACGGAGCGGGCACATTCGAGATCGGGGACGCGTAATTCTTCGTTCCATTGATTGATTTTTTCGTGTTTCAGGGCGCGTCAACTGCTTTGGTCATTAGTTTCGTTAGTGTAGTGCATGCTTTTTCTCGGGAGATAGCGGTGATCTTCCCCCGCTGGATGGCGAGATCCGGCGCCGACCTCCCGTCGGCTAGTGGGGTTTCCCCCTAACCAGGACTCTCCCACCAGCAGGGCACCACCCCAGCCGGGACAAGCCCTAAGCTCCCGACCGGTCTCCCGGAGTATGAGTAGTGTAGTGCATGGTAGTGTAAGTGTGTGTAAGGGGAGAGGATAAGACAAGGAAGAGCAAGGACAGATCGCGCGCAGTCCGTGGCCCGTTTGGTAGGGTACTGCTCCGGCATTGGCCTGGTGTTGACCGGAGAAACCACGGAAAACTACCGATCAGAGCAGCCGGTCACTAGAATTCTCCTCCAGACAGCGACTGAATTCGACCTAGCTGAAAAGCTAGTGTCGAAAATCCAGCCGCCGTCAGGACTCGAACCTAGGACCTCCCGGTCAAAGGGCGCTGCAGTGACATCAGTTGATTCACTAAGCTACCACTCCACTTCGTTCGACTTTACTGAATATTACCTCAATTGTTTCATTATGTTCAATATGTTCTCAACAAATATTACCTCAATTGTTTCATATATTCCTCTTGCTATTGTTACTACTCATCTTTGTTAACCTCTATCCCCTCTTCCCTCCTCCACTTAATCTCTTCTCTTGCGTGCCCTCTACCAATACAAAATATCTCTTTCATTTTCTTACTCAGGCTTCTTCCCTGGCTTTCCTTTCGTAATCTCTACCCACGACCGTCACACTAATTCATTCCCATCCACTAACTCATTCCATTCATTCAAGTGACCTAAATATACTTCAGTATCAAGAGAAGCATAATCTTTTATCCATGTTTCATTGAACTCGAGGACACATTGTAATTCGAAGGTCCGGTTACACAAATCCCACGATCGTATCAACATTGCAAGGCACTGATGGCGATCAAGCTGATGAGAAGGGTGTGGTATATATGAATAAAAAGAAACAGGAAGTTAAAGAGGATGAGGACGAAGTGGTGGAAGAGCTGGGGGAAGTGAAGTGGAAGAAAATGGAGTGCTTGAAGTCTGTAGTAGGAGGTAGATGAACTGATGAGGGGAGAGTAGGTGGAGGGGTTTGAGTAGTATGATGAAATGGAGATGATGTAAGAAGTGACGAATGTGGTTGAGTAACGGTAGAGAAAGGGAAGTGCAGAAAATGAAAGTCATGAAACTGGAGGAAGTGAAGGAAGATGTTTAGTTGTAGGAGCAAAGAAGGCTGAGAACATCGGACGGTGGAGGGGATGAAGGAACTGAATGTGAAGAATGAAATGGGGAATGTGAAAGAAGTAGAGGGAATATGAAGGAGACTAATAATTAGAGGCAATATTTGCATTTCAATCATCATGATGATGATTTTGATGATATTGGTGGTGGTGGTGGTGGAGGTAGAAGAAGCAGTGGTGACGATGTAGGCGGCGCTAGTTGTGCTGGTTGTGGTGGAAGCGGTGTATTTGTTGAGATGGAGGTTTGAATGGTTGTGCCAGTTTTTGAGTCACAGAAAGTGAAAGTATTCGAAATAGAGGTTATTGTGTTGATTTTGATGGGTATATGGTCTTGGCGGTTGTGGTGGTGGTGGTGGAGTTGGTTTTTTGGATAGTGGTAAAGGTGATCGCGGCTTTGGTGGAGATATTGATGGTTGTGCTGGCGTTGGTGTAGTCGCTGATGTTTGAAAGGAAATGAAGGAAATTTCAAGTGGCGTGTTGGATGCGTTGCGTTAGAAGTATAAACAGTATTGGCATTTTCGTATCGATGTGGTTAGAGGTGGTGACGCCCTTGATGATAGAGGAGGTAGCGCAGGTGAAGTAGGTAGTAGTGGAAGTAGAGTTAGTGATGGAAGTAGAGGTGGTGATAGTGTTGGTGATGGAGGTGGCAGAGAATGTGATAGTGAAGGTTTTGGTGATGGAAGTAGAGAAGGTGGTGAAGTTGATGATGGAAGTGGTGGAGGAGGAGATGGTGATGGAAGTGGACGAGGTGGTGGTGATGATAAAGGTAGTGGTAGGGATAGAGTAGAAGAAGGTGATGGAAGTGCAGGTAGTGGTGGTGGTGTTGGAGTTGATGGTGATGGTGATGGAGGTGGTGAGGATAGTGATGAAACTAGAGGAGGTGGTGACGGAAGTGGAAATGTTCGTGTTTATGATGGAGGTGATGGTGATAATGGAGGAGGTGGTGATGGAAGGGGAGGTGGTGGTAATGTTTGTGATGGAGGTGGTGGAGGATGTGATAGTGAAGGTGTTGGTGATGGAAGTAGGGAAGGTGGTGATATTGGTGATGGAGGTGGTGGTGGTGGTGGTGGAGGAGGAGATGGTTATGATGGAGGTAGTGGTATGGATAGAGTAGAAGGTGGTGATGGAAGTGGTGGTGCTGGTGGTGATGGAAGTGGAGGAGGTGGTAACGGAAGTGGATATGTTGGTGTTAATGATGGAAGCGATTGTGGTGATGGAGGAGGTGGTGCTGCAAGTGGAGAAAGTGGTGATGTTGGTGATGGTAGTGGTGGAGGAGGAGATGGTGATGGAAGTGGAGGTGGTGGTGGTGATGATGGAGGTAGTGGCAGAGATAGAGTAGAAGATGGTGATTGAAGATAGATGGTGATGGAGGTAGAGGTGGTGGTGGTGATGGAGGAGGTGGTGCTGGAAGTGGAGGTGATGGTGGTGATGATGAAGGTAGTGGATGGGATAGAGTAGAAGATGGTGATGGAAGATAGATGGTGATGGAGGTAGAGGTGTGGTGGTGATGGAGGAGGTGGTGCTGGAAGTGGAGGTGATGGTGGTGATGATGAAGGTAGTGGCAGGGATAGAGTAGAAGATGGTGATTGAAGATAGATGGTGATGGAGGTAGAGGTGGTGGTGGTGATGGAGGAGGTGGTGCTGGAAGTGGAGGTGATGGAGGTGATGATGGAGGTAGTGGCAGGGATAGAGTAGAAGATGGTGATGGAAGATAGATGGTGATGGAGGTAGAGGTGGTGGTGGTGATGGAGGAGGTGGTGCTGGTGATGATGGAGGTAGTGGCAGGGATAGAGTAGAAGATGGTGATTGAAGATAGATGGTGATGAGAGAGGTGATGGAGGAGGTGATGATGGAGGTAGTGGCAGAGATAGAGTAGAAGATGGTGATGGAAGATAGATGGTGATGGAGGTAGAGGTGGTGGAGTGTGAGTGGAGGAGGTGGTGCTGGAAGTGGAGGTGGTGGTGGTGATGATGGAGGTAGTGGCAGGGATAGAGTAGAAGATGGTGATTGAAGATAGATGGTGATGGAGGTAGAGGTGGTGGAGGTGATGGAGGAGGTGGTGCTGGAAGTGGAGGTGATGGTGGTGATGATGGAGGTAGTGGCAGGGATAGAGTAGAAGATGGTGATTGAAGATAGATGGTGATGGAGGTAGAGGTGGTGGAGGTGATGGAGGAGGTGGTGCTGGAAGTGGAGGTGATGGTGGTGATGATGGAGGTAGTGGCAGGGATAGAGTAGAAGATGGTGATGGAAGATAGATGGTGATGGAGGTAGAGGTGGTGGTGGTGATGGAGGAGGTGGTGCTGGAAGTGGAGGTGATGGTGGTGATGATGGAGGTAGTGGCAGGGATAGAGTAGAAGATGGTGATTGAAGATAGATGGTGATGGAGGTAGAGGTGGTGGTGGTGATGGAGGAGGTGGTGCTGGAAGTGGAGGTGATGGTGGTGATGATGGAGGTAGTGGCAGGGATAGAGTAGAAGATGGTGATTGAAGATAGATGGTGATGGAGGTAGAGGTGGTGGAGGTGATGGAGGAGGTGGTGCTGGAAGTGGAGGTGATGGTGGTGATGATGAAGGTAGTGGCAGGGAGAGAGTAGAAGATGGTGATGGAAGATAGATGGTGATGGAGGTAGAGGTGGTGGTGGTGATGGAGGAGGTGGTTCTGGAAGTGGAGGTGATGGTGGTGATGATGAAGGTAGTGGCAGGGATAGAGTAGAAGATGGTGATGGAAGATAGATGGTGATGAGGGTAGAGGTGGTGGTGGTGATGGAGGAGGTGGTGCTGGAAGTGGAGGTGGTGGCAGGGCCGGCGACGGGGCCCGGGGCAGCGCCAGAGCCGCGCTCACGTGCGACCTCCCAGCGCTGGTTCCGGATGCGGCTCCCGTCGCTGCGCATCCGCGGTGTCGCCGCCGCCTCCGCCTCCGCCTCTGCCTCGCGTGGGTCGTTCGCATGGCCCGCACGTCCCCGCCGCCGCAGCGCCGCGCGTGTTCGCGTGCGTGCATTCGCCGTGCGTGGCGACCGCCTCCGCTTTTGTCTCCGCCACCGCCGCCGCAACAGCTGACGCCGCCGCGGTCTCAGTTGGCGCCGCCTTTGTCGTCTCCATTGCTGCCTCCTTTGGTATCTCCATTGCTGCTTACGTACATGCGTCTCCATTCGTCTTCGTTGGAGTCTGCGTTGACTTTGTTTTGCTGTACACTCCGTTATACGCCATGGTCTCCGTTGTGTGCTGTGGTCTCCGTTACGTGTTGTAGTCTCCGTTATCCACTGTGATCTCCGTTTTCCGTAGTTGTCTTCGTTATACGCTATAGTCTACCTTACATGCAGCAATCTCCGTTATTCTCCGCAGTCCTCATTTTCCGTTGTAATCACAGTTATCCGCTGTGGTCTGTTATCGGCTGTAGTCTCCGTTTTCCTTCGTAGTCTTCGATATCCGCTCTAGTGTCCCTTATGTGCTATAGTCTCCGTTATTCCCTGTAGCCTCAGTTATCCGCTGTAGTCTCAGTAATCCGATGCAATCTCCATTATTCTCTGTAAACTTAGTTACCATCTGTAGTCTTCTGTATCAGCTGTGGTCCTTATTATGTTGAAATCTTCCAGAGTTTGCTATAGTTTCCTTTATCTGCTGCAGTCTCCTGTATCTGCTGCGAACTGAGTTGTCTTTTCTCTGATGTCACCTCTATTGTTTCTGGTGCCATACCCATTTTCTCCATGTCCATTGTCTGTGGGACCACCTCCATCGTCTCTGTTCGAAAAGCGTGACGTCTCTGGAACCGTATCCCTGATCTCTTGGGCCGCTGTGATTCTCTCTTGTGTCAGTTGTTTCGATTTCCACCTTCATTCTCGTTTCATAAATCATTTGCATTCTCGATCTCCACTGGATGATACCACTTTTATTTAAATTTCCACCACCTCTCTCGTCATCAGTACTGATGTCTCCAAGGATATATCTCAAGTTGGTAACTGAGGCACATCTTTCGTCTTCACCTCCTTTGTCGGGACTGTTTCCGAGACTTGCTTTGTATGAATTTAGAACTAAATGCGGTCTTCTGAATGTAACTGTAACACTGATCACTACTACTTATATTTTCTCGTCAGATTTCATACAGTAAAATACTACTTCTTCTCTAGTGTCATGTGCTTATTGCTTGAAGTGTACTTATTGAGGGGGTACTAATTTAATAAAAAAACACTAAAGAAGCTCATTTGAGGTAACTCTTGCGGGTGGCATTGATTTATTAAAAACAAAATAACATGTTACTTACGTAACACACGTATATCATAACTAGGTTACAATATTTGTAGAAATTATCATTATAGGGCCTACATATGTACTATGTTTAATATTTTGATTCACCGCAAATAATTTCTGTTTATCATCAACGAAAAGATGCAGATGTGCACATTTTGCCTGGAACACTAGACACTCATCTGTAATTTTCTTTTAGACACAGCCATTACGCTAGATTTGATAACTTATGAATGCAAACTAACTGTAACGAAGTGAAGCAGTCTGAGACCATACTGACTGCAACTGGCTGCGGTGCATCAACGACCAGTTAACCTTCTACTTATTATAACGAGTTCGCAACGAGTGCCACTAGTATCGTGAATGAATTCAGACACCCTGGTTACTGTTTCAACAACACATACTTTCTCGCATTCATTCTAAATTTGAATTTTGAAAGATTCAGAGAGTTCAACAAAAGTGAGACTTGCGGCATTCACTTATGAGTACCTTCTTCTACTCGTGGAAAAAATTGAAGAAGAAATTGCAGAGATGGTCGAGAAAATCTTTTTTTGGACATTGCATTAATTTGAAGCACAAATTACGCGAAAATTACCAGTTTCTTCAAAAAATTGTACATGATCTTCTTTAATGATTTGTTTTTTTATAACAGACTTTGTCTAAGGCAAAAATCTCTATTTTCAATTTATAGTTTTTAAATGCTAACTTCTTGAAATTTTCGAAAATATGGAGAGTTCGCCAAAAATGGTACTGCGCATCATATATTTTACCGTCCTTTGATTCATACGAGAAGAAGGTTTAAAGAAGAATTTGGACCATTTTTTTCAGAAAAAATGTTTAAAATAAATTTAAAATTGCCTATATTTTGCAAAAACATTACACAAAAACTACTCATATTTCAAAAAAAAAAAAACATGACCTTATATGAAAATCTGTATTTACAGAAAATATTTTATACAGGGAGAAAAACGATCTTCAATGTTACAGTTCTAAGAAGACGCCCAAAAAATTGCACTTTTGAAATTTCCGAAAAATCCGATATTTCAACGATTATGAGACCTGAACTATTCTCTTAAGCGTTCTTTACGCTATCCAAGGACAACAATTTAATCAAAAACTTCGGTGGCCATTTTTGAGAAAATTTTGAAAATATTTTTGAGGCTTTATGTAAAGTACCCTCAAAATCTAGATATCCGTTTGAATCTCCCAGAGCCTCGAGTTACAACACAGATCGTGGAATATCAATTTTAGAGAAAATCGGCTGAACTGTTTAGGATCTAATGTTGATCACAGACGGACACAGGAGATGTTTTGCCGCCAATAGGTTTTTCGGCATCAAGGACCCACAAAACATGAATTATGTCTACACAGCGTGTCAGAGAAAGTAATTTACTACATATAGCAACTGGATTTTCCCACTTTTTCGTTACCAGAGCTCGACACTAAGAGTTTTTCTGCCGAAAACTCGCCGTTTTCCGGCGCACCATTTCATAAATTTCTCTTCTTAGGAAGTAAATGCGACAGAATAAAAATGCTATTTTTACTTTAAGTTAAAAGTAGTGCTTGTAGATCATGAAAACTTAAACAACGGGCCGCATAGTCTTTGAAAGAAGTGTTGTGAAAGAAGTGAAGAAAGCCATGGGCCGCATGCGATACCCGGTCTACGGTTTGAAGACTACCACTGGTGTCAAACTTTTTTAAATCTCTACCAAGATTTGAAAACCTGCTACCAGGACAGATTGAGAAACGAATTTTGAAGCTGAAATTCCTTAACGTGTCCAGTTGTTTAATCATCAAGTAATGAACGATGTTACCCTACTCAAAGTTATACCACGACAACCAATCGTACACCTTGCGAATGATCTTGGCTGTCCGGGTGACGCCGCGTCGAAGGCTGTGTTTCGTTTGGACCATCTTTACATAATTAATTTCATTCAAGATGGTCGAAACGTTGGCATCACAGCCTTCGACGCGGCGTCACCCGGACAACCAAGATCATTCACGTGACTCCGGCCGCGGAAGCCTACGACTTCACTTAATCGTATACCTCGTTTGCGATACGTCGCTTTAAATCCCCGTTTTTCCAAATCTTTTTATTTCCCTCGTGAATCGGTGCATTGCTTTATGAATCGTAACACACGAAAAAAGGTCAATAAAGCAACGGGCAGGGAATGACCAACGGTGAATTCTTGAAGAACGATATCTCACTCCCCGACTAGGGATTGGCAATTTATGCTCTCAGTTATAACTGTCCATCAGTGCGTTACTCGCTGCCGCAATTAAACGACCTGGCCGGAGGCTGCGATGTTTTGCAATGATCGCGACCGTGTGGAAGGCGCGGGGACACGTCAGCGCCTTCTCAGAACTTCAAGTCACGCCGCACTCTCACGCAAAGTTCCCTTCCGAGACCATCACTGCAAAACCCAACGTACAATTGTAAAGCTATAAACATGATTAATTTCATTCATGAACGCATTCACCACGTAAAGGCTTGAAATTTGACTGCAACCGCTGAAGTGGTAAATGTGACAGAGACGTTTTTTCATCAATGAGAAATAATATGGCATTATTTAATAGCCGAACTATTTAAAATTCGTTTATTCGTAATTAAAGTTTTTATTCTAGAATGAATGTAAATAACTAATGAAAATTTGCACTAATTCAGTAAAATAAGTGATTCATTTCGATTTCATCCAATATGATCAAAGAGGCGCAATCTAACCGTGTTAGAAACAGTTTGCACTTTTGAGAACGGCATAGAAGGACGAAACGAAGAGATGAATTTTATAAAATTAAAAAAATAATTACAATGCGTGATGTCAAAAACTCGTGCATCCAGTAAATTAACACATGAAAAATGACGGGTAGAAGTGTGGAGTGGAGACGTGTCTACCAATGTGTGGATCAAACGTATCTCTACAAGGGATACGATTACATTTTTTGTCGTAATTAAAAAATGAACATATTACGTTTTTGGACATTGTATTACATGTTAGGAAGGTCTCCTTTCAGCCCGTAACACGGTTTGTCAGAAACGCTGAAATATGCTTTCCAGGGTGAATTCTTTTCACTTTCAAAACAATTATTCAAGGAGTAATGTTTTTTAGAGATTGCGTTCTTTTAGGAAACTTTTTGGTGCCTATCTATTCCATTTTTTTGAGGTTTTCGCTCGTCTCAGAACTCTAGCTATTCAGAGCTTCCCGTTTCATTTGGCTATGTAACCTGTAAGCCCGTCGCCGTAAAGCTCATAAAAGTGTTTTGTTATAAAAACACAACACTTAAATTAAATGTTTGAACTTACAGTATAATTTCCAGATTAACATGTTTGGGATCATGGGAGGGAGCCAGGAGGGAGCATATTGGCGAACGTACGGGGAGCTAGTCGTAGTTCATTGCCTCATGAATTCAAAGTCAAGTGAGGAATCCATAAAAATGTACGAGTATATGAAAAAAATGAAATTTAAGTTAAGAAAATTTTATAGAAATTTAACCGAGAAAAAATCTATTCCTAAAATAAGAAAATTGTACCCTGTACTATACTCAGCATTTTAAATAGAAGCAACAATAAACACGTCCTTCGCAGAATAAAATGCGAGTAATTAATCCAAATGCATTCATGTGGAATTACAAGAATAAATCTTAATAAGTAACAAAAAAAGTTTCTTCTACCGCAGACTATGAAACAAGGAATTGATTATTACACACACACCCCTACACACACACAACCACAATCAATGTAGACTCGACACAAGGCAAGGATTGCCCCAAGAACGCACAAGGAACAAATGGAGGCGGCATTTGTCATCCGCGATAACGCGCTCAATTTCTGTCATGTCCAGTGGTGAATGGGCGGAAGAGCGTTGACGCGAGCAGGGCTCGCAGCGGCCGCAGATCGCGATTTATTGAAGCGGAAACCATTAGGGCGGGGAGGGGGGAGGGGGGCTCAGCGATGCGCAGCCGCCGGCGCGTGGGAAGAGCTGGAACCTGCGCGGAGCCTCTCGCACGGAGCACGGCTGCCAATCTGCGCTCCGAAGGAAAATGCTGTTTGCTTTTGACGTCACGTCTTACAATGCAGCCCCTTGCTATGATAGATTTTTTCGTGTTTCCGGGCACGTCAACTGCTTTGGTCATTCGTCCCGTTAGTGTAGTGCATGTTTTTTCTCGGGAAATGGCGGTGATCTTCCCCCGCTGGATGGCGAGATCCGGCGCCGACCTACTGTCGGCTAGTGGGGTTTCCCCCTAACCAGGACTCTCCCACAAGCGGGGCACCGCCCCAGCCGGGACAAGCTCTAAGCCCCCGACCGGTCTCCCGGAATATGTGGTAGTGTAGTGCACCGCCCCAGCCGGGACAAGCTCTAAGCCCCCGACCGGTCTCCCGGAATATGTGGTAGTGTAGTGCATGTTAGTGTAAGGGGAGAGGAGAGGACAAGGAAGAGGAAGGAAAGATCGCGCGCGGTCCGTGGCCCGTTTGTTAGGGTACTGCTTCGGCATTTGCCTGGTGTTGATCGGAGAAACCACGGAAAACTACCGATCAGAGCAGCCGGCCGCTAGAATTCTCCTCCAGGCAGCGACTGAATTCGACCTAGCTGAAGAGCTAGTGTCGAAAATCCTGCCGCCGTGGGGAGTGGGAACCTAGGACCTCCCGGTGAGAGGCGCTGCAGTGACATCAGTTGATACACTGAGCTACCGCTCCCGGTCCCTTGCTAAAAATGTCAACGACACGAAATTGTACCGGCAAAGGTGGCTCAGGGCATCAACTGATGTCACTGTAGTGCCTCTGACCGTGAAGTTCTAGGTTTTCAGTCACAACGGTAGCAGGATTTTCGACACTGGCTATAAAACTAGAAAAAATTCAGCCACTGTCTGAAGGAGAATACCAACGGACAGCTACTTTGATCTATAGTTTTTTGTGGTTTCTCCGATCAACACCAGGTGAATGCCGGAGCAGTACTAAAACAAACGTGCCACGAACCGTGCGCGATCTTTCCATCCCCTTCCTTGCCCTAACCTCATCATTTACTTATACATTTACACTTATGTGCGCTACACTACAACACACAATGGGAAACAAGTTTCAGAGTCTTTTTTTATTAAAATGGAAGTTCTCTGATTATTACTTATCATGTGTTTATCCTTTTTTAAGAAGAAAGCAATGTCTTCTTGAGATTGGACCACCAATTACCTCTGAGTTCACATCAATGAACAATTTCAAGGCAGTTCCTAATTTTTTAGTAAAAATGCCAATTAAGGTGAAACTGATTTGAAAGCGAATTTGTGACAATAATTATTCATTTAACTAACTTATAATGATTACAATATAATGTTGAAAATTATATTCGGAAAGTATTTCACTTGAAGCAACTTGGGTGCAGCATTAACTCCTTTTTGGATCACAGCTTCCTGTGCTTTTTTTTGTTTTTGTTATTTAAGGTCGCATCAACATATAGGTCATTGGCGACCACTTTTGGAGTTAACATTATGGTAATTGTGAAGATGAAACGATATGGTGATGATAAGGGGTGAAAGGACGAACACAAATACAATCATGCCCGACCCTTCGGTCCGAGATCATTTCGACACTACTGGCTTAGCGATCTCGACCACCGGGCCGGCTTTCCAGTCCTTTGAATATTCAATTATTCCACATTAAAAACTTTTAGTGTACTAAAATAATTATAATTTACGTGTCTTCATCGACTAAGTTTAAAACATATTTTTATCTGGATGCGACTTCTCTTACAGATTAAAATATGTTTTAACTGTTTTTTACAATAAGAATTTGTATCTATCAAAATAAAAAAGATACATTTATCATAAAAAGTAAGAAATGTAAGAATTAGAGGCAGGGGAAACAGAGAGAATCCCGGCCTGCCAAGAGCTCGTTTTGTTCACCACAAATACAACAAAGATTCTGACGAAGGATTAATCTCGGGCCCCAACGCTGGAAAGCAATGCGCTACCTTTTAGGCCACCGATGATATTAAGATCACATCTGGGATATCCCATTTTGAAGGACTGAAGTGGGCAGCTGTGGACAAAAGGCTACGACGGCAGAAGCAAGGCGTAGCCTCTTGACTATGAATGAATTATTCTACCAGCCACAATAACCGACCCGCATCCCGATCTTCGAGCAACTTTCCATCTCCTTCGCCTCCCACTCTTTCTTCCCCTTCACCTGCGACTTCCGCCCTCTATTGGCTCGCGCCTCTGCCCCCCCCCCCGCCGCCCTCCCTCGAGCAGCCATCGTGTGCGAGTTACGTCCTCCAGGGATTTAATTTTTTCGCCTCATTGTGTGGCCGCTCGTACGTCGCGGCATAATCGGTCCATTAATCGCAAAGCGACTCTCGCAACAAGAAATATGGCTGGAGGGAATCTACATATGCAATACATGCAATTTGTCCCCTGATCGGCGGCACTGGTGGCAGCCAAGGAACGGGCGGTGAAGAGGGAGGGGGTTGTGGATACGACGGTAGACGCGGTGCTGGTGGGGTTGGTGATGGTGGTGGTACCGGTTGTGGCGATGCGAAGTGATACGTGGTGATGCTGGGAAAATGGATCGGTGACGGCAATGGAGGTGACAGTGCGGCGACAGCATTGGAGGTGTTAACAGATGTCACCACGTAGCATTGTTTACCCTTATCTGCCTGAATTATTTTTAAAAAAATTTGCTTTGCACCATTGTATAATTTAATAAAAGTAATTTTTTTCTCAAAATTTTGAACTGCGAAAAGTGACACCCTTTAGGATGTTATGGAGAACGACATGAAGTTCTCATTGCACTACTGCAACATTTTAAGTTGAAAGTTTCAACCATCTACAACCTCGTACAACGTGCTCATACGCGCATGCTAGGCAGATAAGGGTGACTTGTGATTTTGCTGCAGAAACAATGTAGTTGCCGAAGAAGAAAAAAACGAGAAATGATAAGGGGCATAACCAGATTTCACATGCTTTGCCCTACAGAGACTGCACTTTTTAAGATTTTTATTATTCAATTAAAACGAAATCCGTGAAATGGTTGTGGCAAAAGTTAATATGACGAGCAAATTCTTATCTTAGAAAAAGCAAGAAAATTATTAAAAATATTCTTACACACGATTAAATAGTTTTCGTTCTTTACAAATAGAATACGCTGGATTATGACGTTGCGTCATTAATACAATTGTAAAATGTAATAAACGTAAATATTACTAACATGATATAAATTATTATATATTGTATTAAAATATTTTTAATTATATTATTTATTAAGTATTATTTAGATAAATGTCTTCAACATTTTTCGATCTTTCAAAATAGAGCTCGTTGGACTGTGTTCATTGCGTCTTTTACAACAATTGTACAAGGCGGAGAGGCTGGAAGGCAATTGTATTAGCGCCGACAGGCAGAGTTACTTCAACAGTGTTTCGCACCGGTGATGCACATGACAGGAGATGCCTCCATTACCGTAATTGCTCACCACATAAATCACTTTCTCTTGGTGAGGTGTTATGAGCATGAATATGGAAATAATTCATTATCGTGGTACGCTCGTGAAGTTCTACGATAAATGAAACCAAATGAATCAAAGAAAGGAATGAAGCTTGATATAAAACTTGAGTCTTTGCACAGAAGAGATTTTAGAAAATTGTTTTTGGTCAAAGATTGAAAACAAAACTTACAACATCCGCGTGTTTCTACGTATACATTAGCCGATTACATCTCGACCTAATGTACGCGGTGGCATTGTGCTTAAGATCATCAAAGTGGCGTGGATAACGATTAGATTGTTTTGGTGGTAATGGTTTTGAGTGTTTGACAATAGCGATTACAAAGATGGAATTGAATAGTATGGATTTAGAGGTAGTTGTGTAGGGGTGATGGATAATGGTGGACTTGGAAATGGCAGTGGAAATAGAATGATGAATGCGAAAACCATTGAAATAAATATGCTAGTGACGGAGGAGATGGACAATGATGAAAGGGAGAAGAAAACAGTGGTAATTTAATAGAGTTGGCGGAGGAGATGGAGGGGATAGAGTCATGGATGTGGCGGTGGAGACAGGAGAAGCGAGTGGCTATGGAGAAGAGGGAGCGGAGGAGGGGAGGAAGGGATGGCGGGGGAGTCAGTTGGGGGGGGGCGAGAGGAGTGGGATGTGGAGGTAGTAGTGCCCACGGATGTTATAATGGATATGAGGCAGTAGCGGAGATGGAGATGATAGTAAATATGGTATCAGTGGAGATGGATGTGGCAGTGGAGATGGAGGTGGCAATGGAGATGGACGTGGCAATGGAGATGTAGTTGGCAGTGAAAATCGAGGTGTCAGAGGAGATGGAGGTGTCAGTGGAGATGGAGGTGGCAATGGAGATGGACATGGCAATGGAGATGGACGTGGCAATGGAGATGTAGTTGGCCGTGAAAATCGACGTGTCAGAGGAGATGGAGGTGTCAGTGGAGATGGACGTGGCAATGGAGATGTAGTTGGCAGTGAAAATCGAGGTGTCAGAGGAGATGGAGGTGTCAGTGGAGATGGAGGTGGCAATGGAGATGGAGGTGGCAATGGAGATGGACATGGCAATGGAGACGGACGTGGCAATGGAGATGTAGTTGGCCGTGAAAATCGACGTGTCAGAGGAGATGGAGGTGTCAGTGGAGATGGACGTGGCAATGGAGATGTAGTTGGCAGTGAAAATTGAGGTGTCAGAGAAGATGGAGGTGGCAGTGGAGATGAAGGTGGCAATGGAGATGGACGTGGCAATGGAGATGTAGTTGGCAGTGGAAATTGAGGTGTCAGAGGAGATGGAGGTGGCAATGGAGGTGGACGTGGCAATGGAGATGTAGTTGGCAGTGAAAATTGAGGTGTCAGAGAAGATGGAGGTGGCAGTGGAGATGGAAGCAGTGGCGAAGACGGAAATGTTGGTAGAGACAGAGATGGTGTAGAGATGGAGGCGGCGGAGGGTAAGGAGGTGTCGGTGGAGATGGAGGCTGTAGTGGAAACGAATATTGGGGTGGAAATTGAGGTGGCAGCGGAGATAAAGTTAACAACCAAGCTGCAGGTGGTAACAAAGACGGAAGTGACTATAGTAGAGATGTAGATTGTGTCGGTGACGGATTCGGAACAGTCCGTAAATCCTGTCACATGCGCACTGCGCGTCGACCTCTGCGGGAGGCCCGGTGACGATGGTGGTAACTAGGGGGCGTATTTTAATCACCAAAATCATCAATAAAATGCTCTTAAGATGTTTTTAAAATGCCCTAAAAGCAAAGAAAAATGACGTAAAAAATTTAATCAAAACCAGTTTAGAGGAATAACTCAAGCTGTTGGAAATGTTATTCTTGTAATCGAGGCTTCTTCCTTTCGTTCAAGTGAACTGAACTTCTAAACTTTTGTTTTGGACTGTTTACCAGGAAATCTCTGTCTTTGTTATCCCGAAATTGGCCGAACCGACAGTGACACTGATAGGCATTACTGGAACCTTAGATTACATATTTAAACGGCTAACATTGCACTATCTCAGCGAAGAAACCGAATTGTGTACTCAGAAATTCTGTGGAGAATTTGTAGCATCTTTTAATTATTACTTGAATAAAGTACCATTAAAATTAGGTTAAAATCGGTTAAATCAGCGAAAAAGACTTTAAAAAAATGATGGAAAATGTAAAAAATTACATAAATCGAAATCGATGAAAACTGCAAAAAAAAGTCACATAGAAGTGGGTCATTTCCTTTTGTGATCATATAAAATGAATGTCTATACTAAAATGCATTGTTCTAAAGTGAAAAGAAAAAAAATCCGCCCCCTGGTGGTGACTGAGCGTGGCGCGGCGTGGCGCGGCGCGGCGGGGGGCCTCAGGGGGCGGGTCGCATTGTCGCGCTCGTCGGGGTCTCTAACCTTTGCCTTTGTGAGGCCCCTTCCTTCCTCCCGACGCCCCCCGCTGCTGCCGAGCGGCGCGCGCGCCTGCAAGAACGGGCCGAGAAGTCTCATTACATCAACATGAGGCGCAAATGATTCGTAAATGGTGGACTCTCCTGCATACAAATTTAACAGTTAACCAGTTGCGTAAAAGGAAGGAGGTGGTCGGCAAGCTGGGGAGATACAGACCGCCAATGTTGCCGCCACGGTAAGGGCCTCGGCTATAGTAATGGTGGTGCCATCGGAGACGACGGTGACGGCAGTGATGGCGCTGGTGGCGGTGGTAGCGGTTATGAAAGTGTTGGTGGTGATGGAGGTGAAGGCAGTGATGGTAATGAGGTTTGTGACGACGGTGGTGGTGGTGATGAGAGTTGAGGGCAACGATAGTGGTGACGACGGCATTGAGGCTAACGATGGTGAGTGCGGTGAGGGCTGCGACGTTGGTGACTACAGAGACGACAATGAATGCAGGGATAGCAGTCATGGTAGTCATGGCGGTGACGACGTTGTGGACAGTCAGTATGGTGAGAGTTGGGGATGAGGGCGGTGATAGCCGTGAAAATTGTGATCGGGGACGGCGGTGAGGGTGCTGCTGACGGTAATGGTGGTGATAGTGGCGATTAGGACGGTGGCGGCTGCGACGGTGGTGACTACGACTGTCGTGACAGTGGTAATGGCAGTGATGACGGTGACGGAGGTGAGGTCGCTGAGAGTGATGTCGACGGCGAGAGGAGTGACAGCGGTGAGAGTGATTCAGCTATGACGGCGGTGTCGAAGGAGACGACAGTGATGGCAGACATGGCAGTGACGACGATGTGGGCAGTGTGGTGTCATGGATAAAGACACACAGACATTTAAAAGTATGTATAAGTTTTATTGACAAAGAATATTCAGTAATTACATTAACTGCTCCGTAAATACACACTTTCCGGTATTTCCCAACCGCCCGCCTGTGGATACACCACATATTCTAGTGAGGCCCCGCCTCGAGTGCACGCTCCTACCGCGTCGCTCCTGCGACTTTTATCACTCTTGCAGCGTACGAACCCGTTCCAGCCTGGGGGTAAATTTTGCGCAAAGCGCGAGGTTTCCAAGTACAAAACCAGCCGGCCTGAGCGAGTCGGTGCCTCTTTATACCTCCGTCTTGTCGACACTTGACCGCCGTTTAGCGTGGGAGGGAGGTTTTCATACTACCCCATAACCGTCCAAGCAACGCCGGCGTCTAAATATATCCGTGCGCCAACGTGGTGCAAGTATCCGTACACCAACAAATATCCGTGGCACTTGGTTATTTTGCTCTCAGGTATGCGAGTATTCCGATTTCCTCCCACGTAGGGCCGTCAAAGTGACACTACGACAGTAAGTAAGTGAGAGCCAAGAAGACGGTGAGGTCTGTGAGGGAGCAGAGGTCGAATATCGATGGCAGCCCTGACAGTTTTGATGGAGTCTACGGAGGTGACAGATGACGTTGATGGAGATGAGGGAGGGCATTAATACGCAGGGGGTGACGGTGGCAGTTGGGGTAGAGTCGGCGCTGGAAAGGTAGGGTTGGATGCTGGAATCAATGGCGGTGGGCCAAGCAACACTTCCATCTAGGAAGTGATCTCGCGGCGGTGCGTCACTGGTCGCCTTAGTGGAGGCGGAAGTGACCCAAGAAGCAGAGTAATCAACCAAGAAGAAACAAACAAAAAGCCACCTCAAGACGCAGTTGTCCAGGAAGAGGGTCGAAAATGGGAGCGGATGTATTTACGTGAGCGATATCACGAAGTCCAAACTGAACGATGCCCATCGTAAACTTCGAACTACTTATTTGTATATCTTCTCCACATGTTTTTAATCGACATAGCATCAATCGACAGAACATCGACATGACATCAAGTGCGCAGATGAAATTTTCTGAATTCAAGCAGTGAATTGAATAGAAAGGTCATCCAAGGAAATATTCAACAATCATCGACTGATCTTGTTTAAATAAGTGAATGGCGTAATCACAAGGAAAAATATAAGTATTAATTCAAATAAGAATCTAGCTGGCCGGAATCCCTTGATCCGTTGTTTCCCCGACCAACACCAGGCGAATACCTGCGGAGTATCCTAACAAACGGGCCATTGTTCGCGCGTGATCTTTCCTTCCTCTACCTATCCGCACACCTTTCTTACTCATACTTACTCTCACATGCACTACATAACCACATTTGCCGGGATACCAGAACATTACCTTACAGCCGGGCGATGTCACGCTGGTGAGAGGTGGGGACTTAGTGGGGACTTGTGGGGAAAATCACCGCAAGGCGATGGGCAGGTCGGCGCTGGATCTCTCCATCCAGCGAGGCAACATCACCGCCACTTCCCGCGAAAAAATTCACATAAAACTTATGGGACTAATGACTTTAGCAGTTGACTCGACCAAAATATTCAATCAAAATGATCGTATGTATTTCTGCACATCACATGGTGATATTGTGTTATACATGTGGTAAGTGGAAGGAACGAAGGAAGTGAAAGGATAGACGGCGGCAAATGTGAATGTGAGGTAGATTCGACTGGCGCAGTAGCAGGTACGTGCGACGCCTTGTCTCTGCGGCGAAGAGTTGCGCGTAACGGACTTCGAATGCACAACCTTTCGCTTCTTCCCTGGGACCCGTTACCTTTTCTCACTGTCCCCATACCATGCCCACCCCCTTCGTTATTGATTTACTTATTTACCTATTACTTAATACTTATTTATTTATTATTTAGTAATTCATTTACATGTATATTAATATTTACTTACGTTGGGCAGAAGACATTTGACTGCCTGCTCCCCCCTCCCCACCCCCAACAGTCACCAGTGAGTCCCGCGATCTGCATCCCAGAACTCCTATCTTCGACGGCCCCCAGACTCAGCCCCTGGTCCTGTGGTTGGCTGCGGGCCGCGACCCGATTCGTCCACCTGCCCGCGCGCGCCCGCACCGCCACCACCACCGCTGTCATCGCCCCCGCCTCCGCCCCTGCCCTCATCACCGTTCCCGCCACCACCTACGACTCTGCCTGAGCCACTACCGCCGCTGCCGGCGTCCCTGCCGCCGCAGCCACCATCGCCACCGCGGCAACCGCCCCCGCCGCCGCCCCTTCTCCTGCCGCCCCCGGCACCGCCGCCCCCGCTGCCACTGCCGCTGCCACCGCCACTTCCGCTGCCACTGCCATCGCCGCCGCCGCCGCCACCACCGCCACTGCCACCGCCGCCGCCACCGCTGCCACCGCCACCGCCGCCACCGCCACCGCCGCCTCCGCCGCCACCGCCACCGCCGCCACCGCCACCGCCGCCACCGCCACCGCCGCCACCGCCACCGTCACCGTCACCGCCACCGCCACCGCCACCACCGCCGTCACTGTCACCGCCATCGCCACCAGTTCCCTCTCCGCCTGAACCGCCGTCACCGTCGCCGCCACCGCCACCACCCATATCTCCACCTGCGCCACCTCCGCCTTCGTCCCCGCCACCAGCTAGCGCTGCACCGGGGCGCTGTTGACAAGGAGGCGCGGTGATTCTCGGAGGCCGACCGACCGGTAGGCGGGCGGGCAGGCCGGGTGCGCGGCAAAGGCGCCGCCATGGAAATGTGGACCGAGCGCGCGCATCCGGAAGTGACCTAGCGACCAAGCGCCGTCGCCGCCCGCGCTGACCCCGCCTCGCCTCACCTCGCCTCGCCTCGTCGCGCTGTCAGCTGTGCCCAAGCGACCCATTTTCTCTTGCGTCACGCATGCGGTAAGGTACATCTGTCGCGGGTACACTCAAGACGGGAGAACTGCGTGTGGTTGCCTCTTTTGGACTGGTGTTCTTGGACTCTGAATCTTAACTGCGTGTACATCGTTAAGTCGAAGGTATTACAAAAATAGTAAATGGGGACTGTGTTAGGTTGGTGAAGAGACGAACAGTACAAGGAAAGTATTCACGACAGCTAACCAATGCAATATTTGCATAAAAAGAGGAACTAGTTACCCGTACTGTACCTCATACTAAATGTTTTTAACTTTTCAAAGCATTCTACGCATGAATTTTCACATTATTTGACATTGTTTACTACACGAACAGGAAAAATGGATTTCATCTTTCTTAAATAGGTAAGGTGTAATTGTAATTAAGTTTATACAGAAAAAGTTGGAAAAACTAAGTGACTAGTAGCAGCAAAAATGAAGCTGAATAAACAAAAAAAAAAATGGTTTTCCAAAATGTAACACGCATACAGCTCAAAAACAACTAAGAAAATATCCTCGATTGACACTGGAATGAATTAAATATTTTAACAAATCCAGTCTTGAGGAAAACTGCAATAATTGTACGTAGACCACTTCTAAACTTAACAAGAATATAAACAAAGTTGTGATTACATTATTCAACACGTTAATTAGCAAACACTTAATTGTGGGCATCATCTTCACAGGACCCTTGCTGATGTATGACGTCACTTGTGCCGTAAGCTGTGACGCACCGAGTATGGAATTCAGTGGTTTGCGCACAATGAGGATAGGTGGAAACACACAATCAAATATTTGCATTTTTAGCCAAAATCTACACTATTTCATTGTTTTGGGATTTTCGCCGAATTCCTGTGTATCTAAGGAAACCATACACTCCTCTCACAGGATCATGGTCTGCAGGGTTTTCTTTTAACTTCTGCGCGCATTGGAAATAAGTAACAGTTGTAGAAAAAAGACAGAGAAAAGTATAAAAAGATAAAATTAACATAGGGAAATCGAATACACTGATGGCGAAGGAAAGAGTGGGTTTAAATTGCAAGAGAAAAACATTGAACAGTTATGAAAAAAATGTGTTAGTGAATTATTTGAAGCAAGAAATATTACAGATCAAGCGAAAGAAATTAAACTAAGAAGGTCTACATAAAAAAAGAATTAACAAATATATTAAATAAAAGAAGGAATAACCAAAAGGTACAGTATTTCTGTACTTCAACAATGAGGAGGAAAACTGCAAAGAAAGGCAAGAAGATCAAAGAAGGGAGAGCCGACTTCTTGTAAGGCGTGCCTAAAAAGAACTACACAATATTTACGAAATTAATTCGCGTTTTCATTGTGACCTTTTCACTGACGTTAGCGCCGCCCTTCACACGTTTAGCGCCTCCTTCTCAAACGCCGCCGCCACCGCCGTCATCACCGCCGCGTTCAGATCGTGGCCGCCCTAACTGGAACAAATCGGAAGGCCCGGTAAAAACGGCGCCAGTGTTAACGCCGGCCCGATTACTCGCGTCTTAACGGCCCATAATTCTAAGCACGGGCTCCACAGCCGACTCCGCCGTCACCATCTCTTCCTCCACTACCGCCTTCTCTTCGCCCTCCTCAGCTGCTACTGTCTCCAAAATGTCACCAAGGACTGGCCAGACTAGCTTCACGTGCACGTTCTTTGGGGACTGGCCTACCCCCTTTTGTATCCTTCTCAGTTCCTACTGCCTGCACTTTCTGTTCTGAGAGTAACGACTTCGCTGACCCCGGTGTTCTTGTTGTAGAAACACTCCCAACCACCCATATTCATTTCTAGACTTTGAAGTTTTAAACAAATACCTACTTTACTGGTCTGGCATGGATTCTCTCAATTAATTATGAACACATTTCATGACTAAACGATATCAAGAAGCCACATTTGTAGAACCTAAAATATTTATTTTTCCAATTTGGCCTAAAAGTGCCTTATATAAATACATGTGTGGTATAGTTGAAACTGCTGATAATAAACTCGAATGTGTTTCTAGAAAGCAATGGATTATTAAACTCAAATCTCTATTAAATTAAAATTTAGGATTACTTCGACGGCGCTCTGCATTAGGAGAGAGCGAAAAAAGTACTAATACAATCTGTTTTGTCAACATTAAAATGCGCACCTGTGAGAAGTTATGAATTAAAATTTTTTGCATATAAAAACTGAGAAAAACTTTACTGATGTTGCACCAACATTTATATATTGGTCCATATTATTACTTCATGTTTATGATTTTAATAAGACAGTGATGTAAAATGGGATGTACACGAAAAAGTTATTTTCGTGTCAATTTGTACTGCCAAGTTAATAGATTTATCAACCTTTCTCGTCTTTTAAGAAACAATACTAGGTTCCGAAAATACGAGATATTGGAACCTGAAATATTTGATACCAATTCATTGCCCGTCAATTTCACTGGCCACCTTGTGTTGTTTCCCCTTTCACCTGTGCTACCAAAATCGTTTGTGTCATCCGTCTTGTTGGGGAGTTTCAAGCAAGGCAGCATCTCCTCCACATTCCTCCTCCAGCACCTCCACTATTGTATTGTCACCGTTTCCCCTACCACGTTTGCCACTTTCTTCTTCATCGCTACCGTCTGGTAGAGTTACCGGTGTTTCTTCGACCGCAGCGCCGGCGGCCTGAGTTTGAAATACGACGCCTTGTCTACCACGTCGTTTTTTCGCCCAGCAGCGTTCGTAAAGATAAAAACGCCGAATCTAGGAAAGGTTTACATGTCGGGAAGTATTCGGTCGACCCTGTCCGCGGGCTGGCAAAGTGTCGAGTTATCGGTGCTATCGCTCCCACAAATCGTAATATCCCACCGGAGGCCATTGCTACCGCGGGAATGGGTGATGTCGTAAGATCGCGGTCTACTGCCGGCTGGAATTACACGGCTGCTGTAGTTTATGACCCGCGGGCAATGAGTATAATCGTACGTCACTATCAAGTTACAATGCACGCTCCATTGTTCACACGTTGCACAACTCCATTAATGTTTTCTACTTCGGCTTTGTTTCCTGCTTAATGATTCGTAACCGTTGAATGGTTTTGAACTCAAAGTTAATCAAATTCGACCAACTGAATTAGTTCTACTTACCCTGTTCGGCAAACAGAATTATAAAAAATGCACGGACGTTCCATATTAGCAAGTTGTCGATTTCGAAGTAATATGATGAAATGTAGACACATCATAAATTATGATTACGTTCCAGTTTGCACCTGTCAGATTAAGATATGAATATCATTCACTAACATGTACACTTTCCCCGTAAGAATGCGTATATTAGATTTGAAAGCTGTTGGTGTTGGTAAATGGTTGACTTACCCGAGATAAAAGTAATGAAAAGCAATTATCATGATATATTTTGTATTTATGTCAGTTTTTTCGAAAGGAGTGTTAGATTTCATAAACAAAGATTTTAAATCTGGTGACTAACTAGTCTTTATGTAATTTAAGCTTATTAGGTTTTATTAGCCAAGATATTTATCTGCAATTGTGGCAAAAGAGAAGTGGATTGACGTGTTGATTAGTCGTTTGTAATTAATCAAGGGTTAAAGACCCTTCTTTACTAATAGAACTAAAACTTGTAAGCAAAAACAGTTTACTTAATAACATGCGATAAAATATCTATTACCCAGTTTTTTACCATGGTAATTTTTCATTTAAGTTTCCTCGAATAAAATTAGAAGAACGTAATATACATAAGATAATGCTTTATTTTAGGCCTTAAATCGTAATCATTAGCATCCACAATTACAGAAAGAAAACAACTAAAAAGTATCTTCTCGATGTTAGAATGGACAACCGGATCAGCTTCTGAAACATCATGTGTGCGTGAAAATTTGAACACATAAAGAAAGTACGTATTCAAACACATTTCAATACAAAATTCGAGGATAAACCCAGTTCCTAAGAATAAATTGAAAAATAAATATGTTGAGAAGAAATCTGAGTAGAAAAAATTTATTGACACACCAAAGTTTAGTCCTTTGTATTTTTATTATTATAATGTTACGGATGTCACCATTTCCAGTGAATTTGCTCTGGATTGTGAATGTTACATTTTAGTTTTTCCGTACGTCCAAGGAGATTATCTCTTAAAAATTATCTTTTTATAGTAATTGTAGTGTGTTTTGGATCTCATTCATATATTTGACTATAGCGATCAGTACCGTTCAGCAGCCCAACATCATCCCACTCCACTATAATTCTATTTGCAAATGTATTTTGGAATCGAAAGATTTCTTATGCCTCTGGAAGTATAGCAACGGACAAAGTATAAGGACGTGATTTTCTCCTTCCAAGATTCAAATCTATAATAAACTTCCTCGTCTACAAAGTCGCGATGACGAACTATTTCATTCTGCATCATTCTGAGTTTTTTATCCAAACTTATTTGCATAAAATATCCCACGTTCTATTTTTAAGCTGTTCAGTTGTTGGCGTTTGGCACCATTTTCCTTGTAACACAAGGAAGCGCGTGATTCTTTTACAGAGAAAATGAGCTTCATGACGTGACCAAAGTCAATGTTCTCTTCCGGGAGGGCACAATTCATGGTCATCCCAACAAAAACTCCTGGTTTTGGAAACTTGAAAGTGACTAGATTTGTCGAGATGTCCGGATACTCGATCTTCTCCACTCTGTAAAGGAGCATAAACTACCTCGAGACTGCTTACTAGCGATGTTCTGAAAAATCTGATGCCATGCAAGTTTCTCCTAAAATGCTTCCTGTCGTACAATCTAAAATACAACAATAAGAATTACTGATAGTAGGATTGCGCGCTTCTCTTATTTGAATCAGAGAACTGGATGGTGCAGGACGCCAAATTTTGGAAACACGAGTGGTAATATAGGGTTCATTGCACAACGTTACGTTGCATTTTGGAAAAATAATTATTTTTTTTAATAGGTTGAACAATGTTGCAGTGTATTTTGTAACGATCATCCATTATCTGTGACCATCACATTTTTACTTGGAAATGACTGAAATATGAGAACATCTCATTTGTATGTGTTCTATCTTGCAGAGAAAGCATAACACACAACAAAAGGACACAGAATGAAAACACTAATGCACCAAAGTAAATTGGAGCGAAGGGTTGTCTTAATTTCAAGCTTTGAATTGGAATTGTTTCATCAAACTTTGTTTTTAAATTAGGTTTATATCGTAATGTGCGACGTCTTTGGAGTCCCAACCTGGCAAGTAACATGGTATTTACTTATCTTTTGTTTCATTTTTTTATAATCAAATTATCAAATACAACCAATATATTTTTATTTCCATTTTGGACATTTTGGGATAGCTGATTTCAAAGATACTGATCTACGAGTTATTGGCTAATAAAGCACCCTAGAAGAGCAACGAAAACAACATTTAAAGAAAAGTCATAGAACATCATTAAAAACAAGTCAAAGTCAGCTGGTTTGAGGATCTCTGCAAACACAATACTTTATTCCTGCAAAATCCTAGTAGAGAAATAAAAGTAATTAAGATTGGTATACTTCTTTGGCGCAACAGGACTAAAAAAACTCACTGAAAAAACAACAACAAACTACGTGAATTTATTGTTATTGTTACAAAGAAATAAACACCTAACTAAATAAATTATATATGCATGGCAAATAAATAGACTCGATAGTGGGACTTAAAATACAACGACCACAAGGTTTCTTGCTGATAGTAGGATTGAGCGCTTCTCTGTTGTCGGTTCATGGGATTATTTGAATCATCACTGGTTGCTGAATCCTCCGTCGATGTTTACGGGAACCGTTCTCTCACTATGGGCTCAGGTTACATCGATTCAGGTTAAGGCTTTTTGGGACATTCAACGGTGGCCATACAAAATTACGAATAGGTTACTTTGATTCCGGTTAACATGTTTTCCATACAGGAATACATGTTACAGACCAGACTACTTCGATAGCGAGCACATCGCAGCATCGCGCCGAACGACGAAGTTATTCAGAAGTAGCCGTTGGGAATGCTGGAGGAGAGCCGCGAATCAACATTACAGTGCATGCGCAATGGAAGTTTTTGATTTATCACGGTTCACTTATAAATATTTTTTATACTGTTATTACCTGTTCTTTGCAATGAATGAATCAATTTCCCTTCAAAACATACAATAAATCGAAGATCAATCCGGCTTAGGCAGCTCACGGCATCAATTAATGTCCCTGCAGTGCCTGTGACCAGGAGATCCCAGGGCTGGAGTCCAAACCATTGCAATATTTCCGACACTAGCTAGTTAGCTAGGTCGAATTGAGTCACCGTTTGGGGAGATTTTCAGCGGCCGGCTGCTCTAATCCGTAGTTTTCCGTGGTTTCTCCAGTCAATATCAGAAGAATTTCAGAGATAATCTAACGATTCAAGGATCGCGCGCGATCTTTTCTTCCTCGACCTTGTTCTACCCTCGCTGCTTACTTCCACTCATACCCACTACACTACCACACATGTCGGGAGCTAAGAGCGTGTCCTGGTCGGGGTGGTGTCACGCTATTAGGAGATACCTGGTTGATGAAAATCTCACAAACCGTCGTGTAGGTTGACACCAGAGCTAACCATCCAGCGTGGCTTGATTGAGTGATTGACTGATTTTCCGTGTTTCCGGGCGCGTTAACTGCTTTGGTCATTAGTCCCGTTAGTGTAGTGCATATTTTTTCTTGGGAGATGGCAGTGAACTTCCCCCGCTGGATGGCGAGATCCGGAACCGACCTACCGTCGGCTAGTGGGGTTTCCCCCTAACCAGAACTCTCCCATCAGCGGGGCACCGCCCCAGCCGGGACAAGCTCTAAGCTTCCGACCGGTTTTCTGGAATGTGTGGTAGTGTAGTGCATGTTAGTGTAAGTGTGTGTGTAAGGGGAGAGGATACGGGAAGGAAAAGGAAGGACTAATCGCGCGCGGTCCACGGCCCGTTTGTTAGGGTACTGCTCCGGCATTCGCCTGGTGTTGATCGGAGAAACCACGGAAAACTACCGATCAGGGCAGCCGGCCGCTAGAATCCAGCGTGGCAATATCGTCATTTCCCTTTATAAAACTTCACCCCACGTACAGGACTAATGACCATGTAGTTGACGCGCCCAGAAACACGTAATATTCAATCAATCAATCAATCGAAAATCGGCAAACGAATAACCCTCGAAGTGATGATAGTCCTTAAACGCATTACTATCATTCACAGTTCACACAGAAACTTTCTTGGACTCAACGCAAACAAAAATACACACCGCAGCTATGGCGTTCCGTCCCCTCCAGCTCTCATGTTGCTAACTGCCTGCAACACAGTCACTAAAAGCCGGCGAACGGAAACAGAGGCGATTCGTCAGCCTGGCGAAAAGAGCCCTATCGCCCCCCGCATCACTGCCGCCGGGGGTCAACGGCCACAGACGTCACCGCCATAAAGCCATCCTCATAATCGCCGGCCGCTGTCAGCTGGCGTCAACCATTACGCACGATTGCTATCGCGTCCGCGGTCATACGTCTCCGGCGGCGCGGGAGGGCCCGAGACGGCGGCTGCCTGGCCGAAGAGAAACGGAAAAGAGGAGAGATGAAAATGGAATGAGGGTTCGGATATTTCAACTCTGTACTACACGACGCGTTTCAGATTCAACAAAAAAAGACAATTTTCAGACATATCTCTTTAAAGATCGAGCCCTTCAAATTACGAAATAATTAATTTAACATGGCATTGTGTGATTTTGGAGGAGATGAGCTGCATTTGTGTAAAGGTACAAGATCGTGTTATGCTCGTTTATGTTAATTATTTATTCATATTTGTCAAGAAAATAGTTTATATGTGAGTTAGAGAGAAAGATTGCTTTCTGTAAAGTTACGTGTTTGTATAAAACTGTATTATGTGTTCTATTGACGTAAAAATAAACTACACAGTTCTGAAATCGACGAGACAAGGTAAAAGCTGATTATTTAATTGTCCTGAAGCAAGACAAGGGATACTTTCAGCATTAACTCTAAGTATCAAGATAAACTGGATGAAAATTCGATGAATATGGGAGACATTAACCCAGAGTTTGTTGGCAATGCTTTAATATATTATCAATGTTGTAGTTGACGAAGGGAGAATAAATTACACGCATAATGTTCGGGAGAAATAAGGATGAATGAATGTAAAGAAAGAACAAAGAAGAAAAATGTAAAAAAACAAAACATTTACAATGAGTGTTAATATGAAACCATGTACAGTCGACTAGATATAGTAAACTCGGAAATAGGGCACTTTCAATTTTGAATTCACATCCATCGTCCAGATTCAAATAAATTACACATCCGCACTAGATGAATCTGTTATAATGAAACCTTAACATCCGTTATCTTGAACACAGTAAATACATCTTCCAGAGAAAAAAAACTCGACTTAATAACGGGAATCCATAAAACACTAAAAGTTTGCAGGTAGAGGATCTCGTGATCTTCATTTACCATATACGGTGAACGGAAGAGATTAACATAACCATCACTCTGGTGACTTTCCTCTGATTAATGTAAGTCCTGCTCAGCCTAAAGTCTTCATCAACGAGAACGGGAAATTGAAAATTGAAGAAATACGTTCTAGCTGGGATATCGTGAATGCAGTGAAAACGACTTCTAGATCACAAGATAACACGCGTGATGATGAGAAAGATACAAAACGCTCGAACTGTACAAGAGGCATTAAAGGCTGTTAAGATAACTCTAACACCAGTATGTAGGCAATGTAGAATCAAGTGCGAAAAAAGAGTAAATATTTTAATTATTGAATTCGCAGAGATTGGATATTCTGTAGTTTTGAAATAATAAAATCATAATTGAAAAAATGGTATTATATTTGGTATTGTCGGATACAGTGAACCTCTGGTAGCGTGAAGCAAAAATTGCAGTGGCCACTACAACTGTAGTAGATTGTAACTCTTTACCAAAAACGTACAGTACAAACGTACAGTGATCATGGACAAACCAAAAAGGACAATTCGTATTTTGTTGGAACTAAACGTTCTTCAGTTAATAATAGAATGAAATGCATTATTGTATTAAGTTTGGTGTCCAATTCAAAAAAGTCAGTAATATACGTTTAAGAAGCAATTGTAACCATCAAAACGAAAGAGGAGATGCACGCTCTAAACAGATCGTTCCATTAATGGACGAAGAAAAACGAATACCCCAGGCAGCATCTGATTCTGATATCCCAAGGTAGAGGCACTTACATCACGATCTTGTTTAAGTATGTACCACTTAAGTGCAATGATACACATTACAGAAGACGTTGCCATTAAGAGTTGTTATTACGCAATATCTTTTTATGTTCAAAATGTTGTGATCTTAAACGCCACCTTTTCTCGTTGACGACCAGTGGAGGAGGCCTTGCAATTAATGACACCATCAATGCATCAGTATTTCCTGATCTAAATACAGGGATGTTGTGTGCCCCTCCTACTCATCCAAATTCTAAATGAGCGGCAATAAACCTCCACACTTGCAATAACATTTTTGACCACTTAGTTTAGTGTTCGTCAATTATTCGTCATTAATCATTCTTTGGAATGTGAAATTTTGATCATCATAGGTTGAAAATGGGACTATTAGTCAGAGAATCAGTCCCTCCAACTATTTTACTTTCTCGCGCTTAAAAAGGAACTTCTTGAGAAGAGAAAGTTGTGTATCTATAGTCCGTGTTTTGTGGGTCCTTGATATAGAAAAATCCGGTGACGGCAGAACGTCTGTCTGTTTGTCTGTGTGTCCGTCTGTTCGTCCGGCTGTGAAGAACGCTAGCGACTAAACCGTTCAGCCGATTGTCTCCAAAATTGATATTCCTCAATCGTTATGGCTGATGTCGCGGACCCTTGAATTTAAATCCTATATTTTAATACTTTACACGAAGCTCCTGGGGCATTTTCAAAATTTAAAAAATGGCGCTCTCGATTTTGATTAAATTTTGTTATTGGATAGTCTGAAGGACGTTTAAGAAAATGGCGCAGATCTTATGTTGGTTGAAAACTCTGATTTTTCGAAAATTGCATAAGTTTAAAATTTTTTCAGCGTATTCCTACAACTAAAATATTAAAGATAGATATTTTTCCCTTAATGATATTTGTACCATAAAGATAGATTTTGAAATAAGGTCATGTACAATTTTTCAAAATTTTCAGTATTTTTCGCGTAATTTTGCGTAAAATTTAAAAATAGCATATAAGCTATTTTTAATTTTTGTTTAAACAATTTTTTCTGAAAAACGGCTGTTTCGTTTTGATGAAAATATGTTGGTGTATAGTCTTGAAGGACATTTCAGTGAATAGTGTAGGTCTCATGTTGGTTCAAAACCCTTTTTTTGTTCTTTCTTTTTTTTTCGAAAATTGAAAAAATTCAAACTTTTTCGGCGTCTTCCTACCACTACAATTATGAAGATAATTTTTTTGTTAATGAAATGTGTTCATCAAAAACAGATCTTCAAATAAGGTCATGTTGAATTTTACGAAAATATGAGTATTTTTTGAGTAATTTGGCGACAAAAATAATCGACCGCTCCGTGTTCTGAACGTAAAATGAATGTGTTGCTAAGCAGTTCGATGCTACGTAAGTTAGAATTTCTATGTTATTTCATATTTTTTGGTTCGTTTCTTCATCTTCGAGCTTTTGTTATAAGTTTTAAACTTAATCTTTTAGAAATTACGTAAAATTTATTTGAAATTTCGTTCTTTAATTGAGTTAAATGTGAAAAAGAAGAGATGATATCGCTTTGATTAATAAGATGTGGGAATAAAAAGTAATGCATGTAATTTTTTTATGAATATAAAAATATTATATTAATCACATTTTTTCTGTATTATTTTCTTGCTAGTGGCATCAACAATGCTAATTGGCAAAATGTGTATTTCATACGAATTAGCGGTCATTGTTGCTTGTTGTAATCAATTATTGTTGCGCATTGTTATAACGACGGACTGATAACAGAAGGCGATAATGACTGCTAACTTTTTCTTTCACAATATAATAAACTAACAGTTATATTTACGGCTAAAATACGCATCATACATCGTTGGTATGTGTGAAATTTTGCGTGATTTGTATAAATTCCCATACTTTTCGTGCAACTACGGGCGAGAAAGTAGCTGCTATTTTATCACTACTAGTTTTCAGATATTAATCCTCAAAAATGCATTCATTTTGTATTGGCGATTAGTGCAAATTTTAAATGGAACAGAAACCATCATTTTCCAGGTCGTGGTAAAGGTTCTCGCAATTGCAGACAACTCACGTTGTTTGTTACCAAATATCCACAAAGTAGTGAAACTTTGTTAGTTTGAAAAATTATGAGTTACGTAAAAGGTAGCTATGGACATCCGACTAAACTGGAAGCTTATAATTGGTTCTACACCAACATTGTTATTTAGATACATCTGTATAGAACGGCCCTCATGTTTTCTTAACCGCCTCCGAATTTACACGTAGCTAAAAGCAACACGAATATTCGTTTTCATAATTTTTTAACATGTTACATGCTCTCTGATGATTTATTGCCCATTTTATGAGTACAAGGTGTACCACATATACCACATGTACAAAAACTGAAGTGTTCTGAAAGGATTTACAGACGTTTTAACACAAGTTATTTTTTTGAATTCATTCACAATAATATCTGAGTTTTGACGAATGATATCACCCGGATTTCTAAGTGAGTGACACTTGCAACAATCCTCCAGATCTTTTGTCCGGTTTTTTTCCTTTTTCTCTTTGGTATCGATTGATAGTGGCGATGTTCAATCGAAATTTGATTACATTATTTTGTAAATCTGTGTGATTTTACATCAGTTTTGTCGTACATCTGTAAAATATGTAGCGGCTGCAAATACTCTGCGTTGAAGTTGTGGGTATGAATTACGTGTAAAGCCTGAATGTCTTCTCTTCGTGTTCGACACATACCATACTCTGTGTGTGTGTGTGTGTGTGTGTGTGTGTGTGTGTGTGTGTGTGTGTGTGTGTGTACATGTGTTTGTATGGAATCTTCTCTTCATTTTCGTTGAAGCTTTTGTATTATTTACTAAAATGTTCCTTTCTGAGAACTTCCGATTTGACCGCTAGATGGCGCATATCCATAATTCTGTATTAGCTCTCATTTTTGTGCGTACTTAGAGTAATAATGTCTGTCATCATTTAATACTGGCTCAGGGATGTCCTGTATCATTTGCCTTAATTCGTAACCAACATCTCGTTAGAAATATAGGCCTGAGCAACATATACGATCGACTGGTCGGTCCCGGGGTATTTTTTGTCGATCTTTGAAATTCCAACAATTCACAATAATATACTGTTTCACGACAGAAAAGAAACAACATTTTATCCTAATTTTTTACTCAAGACACATTGATTCATTGCAATCAATAATCGAGATACATAATCAATATTTGTTCGAAGACTAGCATATTATTCCTAAGATTCATTGAGGTTTGCTTTCACTCGACATTCATTCTCATTCTGAAAAATGAGATCTGGACACAAGTAGTACATTAGATGAAAATATTCAATAGTAACCTTTTGGTCTAAACGTTTAACTGGTCAATATGGAAAATAGAAACAAATTGATTGTTGATAGAACACACTCCCTTTCCGTTAATATTATTCAAGAAATGGAAGGTAGATCACTTCTAATCAGTTAAGAAAAGTTAATCGTTGAGTTCACGTCAAACTGATCTGGTTAATAGCACAAGTGTAGTGCGTGTTTTTATCACGGGCAGTGGCGGTATTCTTCCCCTGCTGGATGCTGGGATCGGACACTGACATATACGTCGATTTGTTGGGTTTTCCCTATCCAGGTATCTCTCTCTAGCGGGGCACCCCCCAGCCCGGATCAAGTTCTAAGCTCCGACATGTGTGTAAGTGTAAGTAAGGGGTGAGCTTAGGAAAAGGAAGAGGAAGCAAAGATCGCACCCGGTCTGTGGCTCGTTTGATAGGGCATTCGCCTTGTTGATCGAAGAAACAAGGAAAACCGATCAAAGCAGCCGACCGCTAGCATTCTCCTCCAGACAGCGACTGAATTCGACCTAGCTATCTAGTTAGTACCGAAATTCCTACTATTGTAGGGGGTCGAATACTAGGACCTCCCGGTCAGAGATGCTGGAGTCGCATTAGCTGATACCCCGAGGCACCTCGGCCGGCAGAAGTTAGCCGCCTTGCACATAAGATACAAGCCCGCTCTTGAGATCTCCTCCTACGGTTGGCGTTGGGCCGCCTTGGGCTGAGAGCCCACGAAGAACCGTCTTCCCGGAAGGGCGACCTCGGGGGCGGAAGCGGCCGGTCATGTGCGCTCCCGGCGGCGGCGGCGGAGGCGGCGGCGGAGGCGGAGGCTGGGCGGAGGCGGCGCAGGGAGGCACGTCCCGTGTTTGGCCACGGTAGCTGCCCCCGCCCCAGGGTCGGCCGCCGCCACCGCCGCCCCGAGACGAACGCGGGCGTCATAACGGGATCCACCACTCGCATTCTCGCCGCCGCCGCGCCGCTGCGTTCCTCCACGCAAGCCCCCGCCGCCGCCGCCGCCGCCGCCGCCGCCGCCGCCGCCGCCGCCGCCGCCGCCGCCGTCCCATCCGCGGCCAGACGCGTCGCACCCCGCCCCTCTTCCGTCGCGCGAGCGGCCTTCGCTCGCACAGACCAGGGCGAAAGATCCGCACACTATGCGATGTATTTACTGCCGCCTGTGATACATCACCAGTAGACATCGGATGTTTAGGCACCAAAAATCGTCTTTTAGGCGCCTTAAAAGGCACTGACAAAAGTTAAGAATAAGGAGAAAAATGGCACCGTCATAAGTTACATACACAATAAAATAGAAAAATTGTATTTTTTGTCTATATAATTTTGTAAACTTAAATGCACAAAACCAGTTCGTATATTTTAATGTAAAACTAGATTTACACATTTACAACTCTTCTACATTTTATTCTTAATAGTTTCCATTAACCAGTAATATTTACATATTACCAGTAACTTTTCAACGATCACAATTTCAAATTCGCGACCACTGGGAGACAAAATCAGTTTGAATGCGGAGAAGGCTATCTGAACGATGTGACAGCATATATTTTAGCAGTCCAACACTAGCAACATTGAAACCTTCTGGGAATTTATATTTATTTCCACTTAACATTTCGGTTCCCTCGGTGTATTGTCAATCGTCCATGTTCTCAGATAATGGCTGGTATTTATGAAATAGGGAAATGGAGAAAAATCAGTTGGTATACTTTCAGGAATTCTCTCGTAATTTTAAATTTCATGACGTGAATTTAAGGTTTCGTAATGTATGGTCACGTTGGACCATCGCCGATTTTCCGACATCTTAGCATTGTATATAAATATAATAAATAAAACGCAAAAAAGCCCTAAAAAGGTATTTATGCAAAAAATAGGCATTTATGCTAAAATAAACAAAAATAAGCATTATAAAATTCCGTCAAATGTCATCCTTTGTCATGATTCGTGGACATATATTATCAGCGTTTAAATAAGTTCTCTAGAAAAAAATAGGCATTTCCCTAAACATCCGATGTCTAATCATCAGCTATCACATCAGCCGTCATATCGTCAGCTATTACGATATCACCCAAACGGAAGGTTGAACGCCACCATAGAGAAGTCATTGTAGTGACGTGTAAGGCCCCGATTGCATGGCATCTAACTGATACCTCTCACAGGCAATAGCAAATAAATCGCAGTATAGACGGAATGTCCGCAGCGGAATTTTCGCGTCACGTGTTGGCTTTTGAACACGTTTAGACCCACTCGGCAGGTGAGCGTCGCGGTAGCCGATTGGCAGCGTTTAAGACTCCCACATACCGGCGCGGAAGATTCGCACCTATGCGGAATGTTCGCTGCGAAAATTTTGCGTCACGTGTTGGGGGATGAGCACGTTCAGACCGGCTAGGTAGGCAAGCGGCGCGGCAGCCGATTGGTATTGTTTAATCCGCGGCGGATGTTATTTCGCGGTTAGACAGCGGATATTGTTTTCGCTGTAACTCCCCTTCCGCTGTGGAAACCAAGGCAAAGACCCTTCCAAGTCGAATATTTTCAGCTCGCCAGTGAATCTGACACTACTGAACGGTCAGAAAAATACTTCTAATCGTCTTCAGTAATTTAATTAATTTTAAATAACATTAAACTTCTATTTTAGATATCTTCATGATTGTTAAATGTAAGATTTTCTTGTCTTCCGATTCCAAATTTTATCAAAACAGTCACTGGTCATTCTAGTAAATATAATAGCGTTTATCGTCTTTTGTGGCATCCAGGTTTGAAATTCTTCGTACTTTTTCCTTTCTAGGTCAAAATCATGGTCACCTTTTCTTCGTTTCCTAAAGAGATATTAACAATTTTATGGAAAATCTTGGATAAAGAAGGTAAAAGCACTGTACCGCTGTGCCCAGAAAACATACTACGAGTATTGGCATTTTCTATCTCGTGCATGAATAGAAGCCAGCGCGTCTTCTTTGTCGGCTAAGAAAATAAGTCACCAAACACAGATAACTGACGCTCATGTGTGAACTGGAGCGGACTGAAACAGACCCACGAATTCCGCCGCCGCGTCCAGTGGGGTAGTTTCCGCGCCGCACCCGCTGCGGATCTTCCGCGTCGGTCTGCAGGTCGGGAGCAGCGCTTGCAATTGAAGCACCAGCTGCGCTGAATAGGATGGCGAAGGACGAATAAAACCAATGTTCATTATTTGATTTTTTCCTAAGGCTTTTTTCCAGCCGACAGCTGGCTACCCCTTACGTCCGGGTGGGACGCATATTCAACCATACACCAGACACTAACACACTACCGAGCTCCTTTGATCTGGGGTCAGCAGGCCCGCCGCGACAACACACAACATGGGAGACAAGGGACAAACAACCATGCTCAAAGCGGGACTCGAACACGCAACCCTTCGGATCGAAGCCCTGAGTCGCTACACGCTCTAATCACCTCGGCCATCCAGAACGGGTAATTAGTGTTAACCACGATATTTGTAAATGTTATTGAACTTACGCCACTTACTGAACTCATCACCAATACTAATGACCTTAGCAGTTGACGCGCCCGGAATCACTGATGAATCAATGAAAATGTGCATTCCTCGTTCCAATAATAAAAATGTATTTAAAAACTTGTAATATTGATCTACTGCTGAAGTTCTGTAGGTATTGAATTGAGAGTAGTAATAAAAAAGTCATCTCATTTTTATTAACCATAATCAGCATTCGAAGGCTTAGTGGAATTCGAGATTCCAGGCGAGAGATCTGAAGTTGATGGCTATAGCCTGGCTTCTATTAATGGCTTATAAGTCATCGAAAACTATTCATTTTTTAAGAGATGATGATAAAGATGACATCTTTCATTACTTCCCATATCAATGGTAAATTAAGGTTATTTTGAAAAAGGTTCTCTCAGCCACGATTCGAATTCCTTGTAGCTGAAATATGGATCGTGATGATATACTAGTTGCTATGGAAAAGGCAGATTTATTCTGCAAGACTCTTTCTCGATTCGCAATAGAATGGAATTAATGAACGGAAAGAAGCAATACGAATGAAATGTAAACTCATTGTTCAAATCACAAGGCTATCTCGTCCGACGACGTATGCCAAAGTTGCTGAATGAATGTGGCAAAAATAACTAAAAATAAAAGCATATTTTTCAATTAATGATACATTACAATAATTGCAGCACTGGTACTAAAGAATGCTTTTCGTATTCGCTGTTGATCTAAAGTAGTTATTGAAATGCGGATACGTCAGTCAGTCAATTTTCTAACATTGTTGAGAAAAAAAAGTCTCAAAACAATAGCAGGTTATTAGCAAGTGAGTAATGAATGAAATTAATAATAAAAGAAATCTGCTAAACCAAACAAATTAGTCTCTTGGGGATTAATGTGAAGGTGTATTATTTGTTGAAAATATAACAAAGTGCAAATTAAAAGTCATTTCAAAATATGTACAGAAATGTAGTTGATGCCAATTTCTTAGTCACTGCGTGATCAGTGGCTAATGAACATAATTCTTATTCATGTCGCTATCAACTCTGCTTAAGGAATGAACAAAGGAACATTTGAATATTTAGGAGGAAACAAATTAAGCGATGCTTCTAACGTTAAGCAACTATGTGCGGTAAAATTTCATTAAGTCAGAACGACTTGCAATTTCTTAAATCAGTAACTATTACTGTCATTATTAGGTAGTACCAAATTGTTTACTTTCAAAACCTCTTTCCTTACAATGCACGGTCTTGGCACTTTTAAGAACATGAAAGAAATCGGTTTTACTTGTGTCTTCTGTTCACGTGTTATCACACTGCTGCCCTTCCAGGAAGTGTAACGAAAACTTGGATCATAAGACATTCACACAATCGCCAACGCAACATCTTTTACGCTTTCGTAAATATCACGCACGTGATGACACCACAACACTAATGTATACCCGAATGGTAAGACACATTCAAATTTTGTATTCCCGAAATGTAGCCTCTGCGTGTATATCAAGTTAAGAGCTCCGCGTAAAGCCATAAAACAGACGTATTCATAGAAGAACTAGTTTCATAACGAAGTGCGTGTTATGAAAATGTTTTCAATAATGTCCGTTCGATTAGATTGCAGCACGTGTCCCCGTAATGGCATCACGCGTGCAGGGAGGGTTCGAGGGGCCCCGAAGCATTTATCAAGCTGACGGCAGTCGAGTGTGAGAGGTGCCCCGATAAACCGGAAAATGCCAAATTTTGAATTATACGCCTTTTAGAATTATATTATCGTTATTATTGGGAGCCAATAATGTATAGCCTTCTCATAAATATTCAAGACAACTTCGAACCATATCTCATTCCTCGCCGGATGACTCTTTTACTGAACTTCTTTGGATTTCAGCACGGAATAACAGAAAATGGCTGCTGGTTCTCACTTCTACTTTCAGTTTAGTCATAAATTATATGAAATCTTGTTAATTTATGGAATTTAATGTTTTTTTAAATAGCTAGTTTCGACTCTTGTTGGTTTGATATGCACTACTAGTAATTGTTGCTTATTAGATAAAAAAACTCAATTACTGCGACATTACGTGACGACATGAAATATACAACAAACTGGTTAAGAACATGGGTTTTTATTGAACCTAACAAGAATGTGTGAAATAAAAAATAAAACACAAAATGTAGACGTACTTAAACGTACGTAAAAAAATAAAATAAAAATGTAAAACACCACACGAAATTTTTGTTTTCCAACTAAAACAAAAATGATTAAATCTACTTGAAGACATTATGTTTACTGAAATAGACCGCCCAAATTTCTGTACATATTTTATAATGACTATTAGTTTGCACGCTATGTTATTTCAAATAGCCCTCATCTAACTCTGTAGGTGATATGAAGCTTCTTGATCGGTACTAAACGTTAGAGGCGCCCCTTGGTTAGTGATTCCGTGCGTGCCAACGGTCAAGGCCATTAAGTGAAGTGAAGTAAGTGCATGTTTCTGTCGCGGGAGATGGCGGTGATGTTCCCCAGGTGGATGGTGAGATCCCGCGCCTACCGTCAACTATCGGGGATTTTCCCCAACCACGAATCTCCCACCAATGTGACACCGCTCCAGACGGGACATGCTCTCAGCTCCCAAGTGGGCTCCCGACAAGTGTGGTAATGTATATTGCATGTGTGTGTAAGTATGGGTTAACGATAGGAGAAGGAAGAGGAAGGAAAGCTCGCGCGTAGTCCGGGGCCCGTTTGTTGGGGTACTGCTTCGACATTCACCTGGTGTTGACGGGAGAAACCACAGAAAGTTACCGACGAGAGAAGCCGGCCGCTAGAATTGTCCAACAGACAGTTGATAAACTGGACCTAGCTGATTACTTATGATCGAAAATTGTGCCATGCTCTGGAGTGGTACCCTAGGACCTCACGGTCAGAGGCACTACAGTGACCTCAGTTGATGCCCTGAGCCACCTTTGCCGGTACACACCCAAGCGACGACGTCCGGTGTCAGTATCGGTGTCGGTGTCGGTGTCGGTAGCGATTGCGGTGGCGATTGCGGGCGATTGCGGGCGATTGCGGGAGAGTGCGGCGGCGGTGACGGTGGCGGTTGGCGGTGGCGATTGCGGCGGCGGTGACGGTGGCAGTGGCAGTGGCAGTGGTGGTGGGGTGGCGGTGGGGGTGACAGTGGCAGTGGCAGTGGCAGTGGTGGTGGTGGTGGTGGTGGTGGTGGTGGTGGTGGTGGTGGTGGTGGAAGTGGCGATGGTGGCGGTGGCGGTGTCGATGGCGGTGGCGGTGACGATGGCGGTGGGGATGGCGGTGGCGATTGCGGCGGCGGTGACGGTGGCAGTGGTGGTGGTGGTGGGGGGGTGATGGTGGTGGTGGTTGTAGTGGCGGTGGTGGCGGTGGCGGTGACGATGGCGATGGCGGTGACGATAGCGGTGACGATGGCGGTGGCGATGGCGGTGGCGGCGGCGGTGGCAGTCGCGGTGGCGGTGGCGATTGCGGCGGCGGTGACGGTGGTAGTAGTGGTGGTGGTAGTGGCTGCGGCGGCGGTGACGGCTGCGTCAGTGGTAGTGGCGGTGGTTGTGGTGGTGGCGGAGGCGGCGGGGGTGGTGGCGGTGGCGGGTGCGGTGGTAGTGGTGGTGGTAGTGGCGGTGGCAGCGGATTTCGGGCGCCGCGCGCAGGAAGCGCGCCCGGGCGGGGCGGCGCGCGGTGCAACGGAGGGGGTCGCGGCGGAGCGCAGTGGGGCGCGCGCGCGCTATCGCCGATGCCCATCACATGCGGCGCCCGTCCGCAGAAAATCCGCTCGGCCAAACAACACGGGCGCGTGCTCCGCATAAGCGCCACCGCGCCGTGACCTTGAGCAACTGGGCATTGACCTTGCCAAAAGAGCCAGCGCCTCGCGCCTCTCCGCCGCGCGCCGCGCCGGCGTCGTCTCATTCGCGTGGCCAAGCTGCCCCGCCCCTCCCCTCCCCTCTCCGCGCCGCCCTCTGGCGCCCCGCCTCTCTCTCTCTCTCTCTCTCTCTCTCTCTCTCTCTCTCTCTCTCTCTCCTCTCTCCGTCGCATCGTGCTTTCCCACTCGCGTCGTGCCTTCTACCCGTCGCTCTTCTGTCCTCCCTCGCCCCGTCCCCTTCCAGTCGGAACGTACCGCTCAACGCCGTCCCATCGCGTTCCGTCGTCCGAAACAACCTTCTCCCTCAAGCGTCGACTTGTGCCGCATTCCCTCTTTATCACTCCTCCCCCGCAGTACCCCGTCTGTTCTTGTTCTGATATTTTCTGCGCAATTCAGCCCGGACAATGCACTTCGTTACCTATCCCCGCCACCCCCATCCATATCCCTCGTTTTTCGCTGATGCACCACGCCTATTCTTTTTCGCCCAGCCTGCTCGTGTAGTCGCGTCAGTCCTCAGCCGTCCCGTTCGTCCATCCTGGCCCTACCGTCTTGCCCCGACCGACCTGAATATGATCGCTCAGTACTCGCCCGTTCTGTCCCGACCGTAATGTCGCTACGGTTCTGTCCCGACCGTAATGTCCCTACTGTTCTGTCATGACCGTCCTGCCCCGACTGATCTGTTTCAACTGTCCTGTCCCGACCGTCCTGAATCAGATAATTCTCTCAAAAAAATCGTCCTCTCCCGACCATTCTGATTCGACTGTTCCGAATCAGAGCGCCGTGTCTCGACCGTTCTGTAGCCAACCCTCCTCAACCGGACCGTCTGTCCCACCGTGCAGTCGTAATCACCCCTGCTCGTCCCGTCCCGCGCAATCCAGCCGCATGCCTGCCCCTTAGTACCCAGCCCCCACTCGTTCTATCTCGTTGTAGCTCCCTCCTCGCTGTCCGTGTTGCCAACACCCCGCTCCATCTTGCTCCGCCACGCCCCCTGCGGCTCCCGTCAGCGGCCGCCGCCTCCTCGCCCCGTCGACGCCTACGTTTCGGAGAGATCCCGCTCCAAAATGCGCATACATACTTAATACCCTCTCGGACAAACCCATCTCCCAAGCGGACCATTAGAGCTCTGTGTATCTGATACCGATATTTCCATGCATACCCAATTAATATCCCGAGATATTATCACAACTTGCGCATCAAATCAGATGGTAATACATGACCAAATCATAGTGATTAAGCCTAAACATCTTACCCAATTTCCTCGGTAATGGAGCCGGGTAACGCGGATTTTTTAAAAACTGCCCTAATGAAGGAATATTTAACGTTTTTCGCCTCGCGAGCTGCCCCTGCCCGTCGTCGTTGCTGCCGCCTCCGCAAAAAGACGTGTGTAATCCGCTCAGGAAGCATTTGTAGAGGCTGCGAGCGGCGGGGCACGTAGGCCGCGCGAGCTGGCTCATTCGTCAGCGCCCGGGCGAGGCGGCGCGAGGCGGCGCGGCTTTTTCACGGGTGGAACAAGGTGCCGGTTGAGCCCCGCGGCGGCCGGGAAAAAACGAGGGGGCGGAGGCCGCAGAGGCGTACGAGAAGTACGAATGAAGTGGGAATGGCGGCGGTGGCTGAGGATTTGGTGGTGTGACAAAGTTGATGCTGGTGTATGACGGTGGCGGCAATGTTGGTGATGGTAGGGGTGGACGAGGTTGTGGTAATGGGGGTGGGGTGGTAGTGGTGGGGATATGGGTAGTAGGGGGTGGTAGTGGTAGTAAGGGTGGGGTGGGGTGTTGGTAGTGAGAATGGTGGTGAGGGTGTTGGTAGAGATGGTGGTTGTGATTGTTTTTGTGGTGGTGGTGCCGGTGGTGGTGATGGTGGCGGTAGTGGTGGTGGGGGTGCCCCGGTGATGGTAGTGGTGATGGTGGTGGTCGCGGCGGTGGTCGCTGTGATGGTGATGGTGCTAGTGGTAGTGGGAGTGGTGGTGTAGGAGGTCTTGCTAATGGTGGTGTTCGTAGGAGTGATAGTGATGGTGATTGTGATCGTTTTTGTGGTGGTGGTGGTGCCGATTGTAATAATGGAGGCGGTAATGATGGTGATGGCCGCGGTGATGGTGGCGGTGGCGGAGGCGGTGGTGATAATGGTGGTGCTACTGCTAGTGGTAGTGGGAGTGGAGGTGGTGGAGGTGTTAGTAGTGATGGTGGTGTTCGTGGAAGTGGTAGTGATGGTGATTGTGATTGTGTTTGTGGAGGTGTTGGCGGAGGCGGCGGTGGTGGTGATGGTGAACGTGGGTGTCGTGGTAATGATGGTGATCATGGTGAATGTGGTGGTTGCTAAGGAAATGGAGGTTGCGGCGGAATAGAATTTCAGCGACGGAGCAATATCTGTTGGCGTGCGGGTGGATGAGCGGTTGGCCAAGGGGGAATACAAATAACAAGTACAGACGGGTCGATACTGCCGTTCAATGTCGTTGAGACGGGAAGCGATCTAACAACCAAGGGCCTATCTACACCCTCCATATGGATATGGATGTTCGCATATGTTTGCGTGTGCTTTAGAGTAGGACTATTTCAAGAGGGCAACCAACTTGGTGTTCCCTGGCTCAGAGCTTATCTGCAGGCCAGTATTGTCGCCTGCTGCTCGTTTAGCAGCCCACCGCCGGCGGTGGAGAGGGTAGGACAGGGAAGGCACTAGGGCGCGATCGGCTCTAAAAAAGTCTAGTGAAAGGCAAGTGGAACGTGAACATTTCTTCCATTTCAGATCTGCTCTAGAGGCAACAATCCTTCAATAAGCAACTGGCAGAAAAGGAAACCTTTCGAAAGTTGATAGATATCATCGTGATCCTAAAATTAAGGAAACAAAATGAACAGGACGAATTATCTTCATGGGTAGTGGTGACTTTGAGCCACACACTGGCCTCGGTTATTTATTCCTCCGTCATGAATTCTCCTCGAATGTGAATGTGGTGGAAAGTGTTAGTTGTCAGAAATCGGAAATTGTTAAGGTTGGGGCTCTTTGGAGCAAGTTTATGACGCGACACTGTCGTGAGAATTCATGTCGCCAGATCGTCTCCGTTAACATCATTGCCGCCTTCAGCGCCCTCTAACGCCGGTGGAAACTAGCGGCGCTAAAATAGCACGTACTTTCTCGCCCGTACTTTAACGTAAAATTACGCAGAATTTTCGAAAAATTGTATATGATCTTATTTCAAAATCTATCTTTATCGAACAGATTTCATTAAAGAAAAATATCTATCATTGATTTTTTAGTTGTAGGCATACACTGAAAAAATTTTAAACTTTTGCAATTTTCGAAACAATTAGGGTTTTCAACGAACGTGAGACCTGCACCAATCTTTTAAACGCTGTACACACTATCCAACAACAAAATTTAATAAAAAGCAATGAAGCAATTATTTTCAAAATTTGTAAAATGTCCCGGGGGCTCAATGTAAAGTATCCCTTAAATTTAAATATCGCTTTAAAATTCAGGGGGCCGCGATATCATGCACATCGATTGGCCAATATCAATTTTGGCGAAAATCGGCTGAACGGTTTAGTTGCTAACGTTGTTCACAGACGGAAAGACAGACGGACGGACAGACGTTTTGCCGTTAATCGACTTTTAGCTATTAAGGACCCACAAATTATGGATTTTGGTTACACGACGTGTTAGAGGATATTTTTTCTAAATTTATCAACTGGCTTTATTCACTTTTTCTTTTCCGGGGTCCGGCAATAAGTTTTTCTGCCGAAAATTCCCCATTTTTTTCGCGCAGCATTACATAACTTTCTCTCCACTCCGTTACGAAAAAAAAGGTGTTGGGTGTAGAACTATCTCTTACACCTCATCGTTGTTACTGCATCGCCGCAGTCAGCGATGTCTCTCTGCTGTCACCATTCCTTTCGCTTTCGATTTGACTGGTCCATATATTAATGATTCCTGGCGCGTCGACTGCTAAGGTCGTTAGACCCGTAAATCTAGTGCGTGTTTTTTATCGCGGAAAGTGGTAGTGATTTTCCCCCGCTGGATGGCGATATCCGACGCTAACCTTCAGTGGCTCTTCGCTTCCGTCCGATGACTCCACCCATCAGCTACGGCCGACGCCGCTAGGGCTGCACATGTTCATTCTATCTGCTTTGAACTACGTGTTGTTAGTGGGTTCATTTATCTCACTGCTTTTCTGTCACCGCATTTTCCACGCCGCTTGTATGCGAGTCACTGCTTCAACACATACGTGTGTACATTCACAGACATCTGAATACATGCTACAAAATTTCCAAAAATCGATTGTTTTTGCAATGTTCTTTTCCCATTTTTATTTATAACAATGAAATATTGCAGCGCCACATCAAGGAAATAGATTGTGTCACTATATTACAGGATTTCTTTTCAATTCTCTGCTCTATTATCAAAAATAAAAGCAATGGATTTGTTACTAATATACTTCCCTTTGTTTCTCTACGCAAGGATTGTAGGTCGCCATGCTCCACACTGCGTTAACACATGACATGACCTGGTGTCCTTTATCGACCATAGAGCGGTTGAATTCCATGGTCTTTCAACATATCTGTAACTCTTAAGCATTGAGTTACATTCATCTCGAACTAAAACTACAGTCGGAAACATCGCTATAATGTCGGCAAGTTTATCCCTTCCCCATCTCCTCTTCTATTTCTTTCTTTCCTTCACAGTTTAAGCCTGAAGGTATTTTCCAGCTTCACTCCTATTCGCATTGCCACCAATGACTACATTTTAAGGAAATTTTGTGAGTCAATATTTCTCCATTCATAGTTGGTGTTATCTACCCTAAATCCTAATATTAATGTCTATCTAATCTAATATTGGAAGTGTATTTATATCTTTTTGATTTTTTCCATTCCTGATCTGACGGAGGATTTTTTGGTCTTAAACAACTTAAAAATCTTATTCCGGAAGCTTATATGATTCTACTTGTCTTTCTCATCATTATACATTTTATTCACTCCAATACAAAGAAACATTATCGTCACTTCAGAGATTTTACACTGTACCTAGATAATTCGCTAGTGTATACTTTCAATTTATAAACTCCGGTATTTTTTAAGAGCGCCACCGTAAGAGGTGGCTCAGGGCATCAACTGATGTCACTGCAATGCCTTTGACCGGGAGGTTCTAGGGTTCCACCCTGACAATGGCTGGATTTTCGACACTAGCTAGATACCTAGGTCGAGTTCAGACGCTGTCTGGAGGAGAATTCTAGCATGCTAGAATGCCTACCGCAGCTGACTACTCTCATCGGTAGTTTTCCGTGGTTTCTCCAGGCGAATGCCGCAATAGTACCCTAACAAACGGGCCACACGCGATGCTTGATTGCTCCGATTGTCGTGTCACCCCTTACAGACACTAACATGCACTACACTATCACACATGCTGGGAGACCGGTCGGAAGCTTAGAGCTTGTCCCGGATGAGACGGTGCCCCGCTGGTGGGAAATCCCTTGTTGTGGAAAACCCTGCTAGCCGACGGGAGGTCGGTGCCGTTGCCATCCGGCAGGGGAAGATCACCGCCACCTTCCGAGAAAAAAACATGCACTACACTTAAGAGATTAATGAACTTAGCAGTTGATGCGCCCGAAATCTTTAACAATCAATCAAGCAACTAATAGTTTATGAGCGCACCTTATTTTGGAGCTTTCCTAAAATAACATCTTTGACACTATCGTCAACACCAGCACCATCAGCGTGATCTCTTTCCCGCTCTAAACATCCTTCGACGGCGATATTACTTGCGTGTTAGCATTGCCTGCACCTTTGCTCCTGCCATCAACTCCAGGGTCACCACCGCCACCATCACCGCCCCTCCCGCAGCGGCCACCACCCGCCTCCGAGTACTTAGCGCCGGCGGCAAGCCCCATTCACAAATGGCTTCTTGGAAAGCGAACATTTCACAATGGTTACTATAAAACCGAGAAGTTCCCAGTACCCGTTCGGACACCCGCGCTGCCAGAGGACGGCGCTCTCCAGTTCGGTTTACTGCCACCGGCAGCGGCACCCGACCCGGCTTATGGCCCGTAATATAATTAATGCCAGTGAAACTGAAAATCGTAAATCTCGCGCTGCAATAATTATGAGGTAATTACAGATGTGGGGCGGTGGCGGCGCGGGTGGAAGTGTGGAGGAAAATTGACTTACATGGGCTTTCGAAAAATACGAGAGGAAGTGGAGGGAGAGAAGTGATAGGCTGCTGGGGCTATCTGATTATGTGTTCAACTGAAATGTTTGTTTCTAGTAGATAACTTCGTAACGACGTAGAAACTGAAACGTAGCACAGGTATACAAAAAAAGTTGTCACGCCCGAATACTTGATACATGTTGCTCTCTGTATGTCGGCGCGCTGAATCCGAATCTGAAGCCAGATTTGCGCCAATACCCTTCAGTTTTTTTTAAATTAAAAAAAATACAACGCAGTTCTTTATTAAAAAAAGAAGGCGGTGCCGCTTTCAGATTCCCGCTCCAGATTCGGATTCAGAACGTCAACATACGTAGAGAAACATGTGTCAAGTGTTTGGGTCTGAAAACAACCCCCCCAAAAATTAAATTTCACGGTGTTTTTTCGCGAATAAAAAAATTGAGTATGGTGGCGCAATAATAGCTTCAGATTCAGATTCAGAAATAAATAAAAAACATGTGTCAAGTCCTTGGGTCTGACAACAAGACCCGACAACAAAAAATAGATTGTCACGATGAATTTCTGCGATTAAACAACATGGAGGGTAATGCACTTTTGATTTCAGATTCGGATTTAGCGCGTTGAAATACAAAGAGAAACATGTGCCCAGTCTTTGGGTCTGACAATTGATTTTTTTGTGCCTGTGTAATTTATACTGCTTGAAGAGATACGTAAAGTGTATTGAAATACACTTTTTTTAAGACGGCAAGGTGTAGCCGTAGGAGTTCATAGAATCTTAAGAGATTGTATTGGCATAAGTTTGCATTTAATTGCTACGAACATTGTTTTGTTCATGAACCAATGACATACAAAATTTACAATAATTTAAATAGCTAATTAAATTTTGTCGGTTATATTGATTTATCTTTACAAATCATTTTTAGAAACAACAGTACAATTATTAGGAAATTATTCACATTACATTCAAATCCTCGAATGTCAAATTATGATCGCATATCATTTCAAATGCCTCATTCTTGCAGATCTGTTCCTCGGAGACACTGTTAAATGACATAAATCGGAAGAAGACGTATATCAATATTCTCTCATCCAGTCCTTACTTCATCCAGCGTCAGAAAGAGATATGGAGTATTAAAATAAATGGAAATTTCGAGGACAATTGAAATTTTTCCGAAGGTTCGCAGAGAATTGACCGATAAGTTCTTCTTTCATTGCTGCTTGCTAATATACAAACTGATGCTATAGTCTTATGATATATTTGATACTGTAGAAGAAAAGTTTTTACAACTGACTTTTCCGTACATGGGATATGAAATAATGTTCTTCTATGGATCCCTCATGTACTAAAGATTCTTGCTTTACCGTTCTGTGGTCACTCTCTGCTTTCCGGGTGCCCCTCCATCAATTTCGAGCACATTTTCTGTCCCTTGGTCTTTTCTTCTAATTCCCCACTGTCTTACATTTTCCCTTAGAATTGCCATCACCCACGAGCAGCCTGAATTCATGTCGTTTCCTTCCAGCGGCAACCAATTTCCTGCATGAAACGCCGTTGCGTCCCCGCCCGTGCACCCTTTGCCGGGTAGCGCAGGCGAGCGGGCTGCAGACGACGGCATGGCGGCGGCGGCGGCGGCGGCGGCGGCGGCGGCGGCGGCGGCGGCGGCGGCGGCGGCGGCGGCGGCGCGCTCGCCCTGGGGGCGTGCCAGAGGAATCCAGGCGAGGGGCCGACCTTGGCGGCCGCTGGCCCCGCCCGCCGCCCGCCGCCGCCCGCCGCCGCCGCCACACGAGGAAGCGCCGCCTCGGCGCGGAGCGGCCCGGGGTTCACTGCTCCGCGGGTCCTCGGCTCGCCCGCCCCGCCCACCACTCCCTCCGCCGCCTCCGCCGCCTCCGCCGCCTCCGCCGCCTCCGCCGCCTCCGCCGCCTCCGCCGCCTCCGCCTCCTCCGCCGCCTCCGCCGCCTCCGCCTCCTCCGCCGCCTCCGCCGCCTCCGCCGCCTCCGCCGCCTCCGTCGCCTCCGCCGCCGCCTCCGCCGCCTCCGCCGCCTCCGCCGCCTCCGCCGCCTCCGCCGCCTCCGCCGCCTCCGCCGCCTCCGCCGCCTCCGCCGCCTCCGCCGCCTCCGTCGCCTCCGTCGCCTCCGCCGCCTCCGCCGCCTCCGCCACCTTCGCCGCCTTCGCCGCCACCGCCGCCGCCTCCGCCTCCACCTCCGTCGCCGCCTCCGCCGCCGCCTCTGCCACCTTCTCCACCTCCGCCTTCTCCGCCTCCGTCTCCGCCAACGCCACCTCCACCACCCCGCCCCCGCCGCCCCCGCCGCCTCCGCGTCCGTCTCCGCAACCGCCACCTCCTCCGCCCCCGCCCCCGCCACCGTCTGCACCCACTCCACCTGCGCCCTCGTTGACCCGTGACCCGCCGACAGCCACACCGCCGTTTCGCCGTGGGGAAATGCATCATGCTGCTAGTCTACCAGGCCACAGATTGCAAGTTCAGTCTGCTGCCAGACTGTCGGGAATGCAGTACGCTGCTACGCTTTTCCTTCAGGGTCGGTGCGTGCGCCGTGCTGCTTGTTACGGAACTGCCAGGTCACATTTCCTAATTTAATCACGTTGCTGATGGTGAACTACAGTCTGCATGTCTACCATACTCCTCGTTTGTCAATCCACAGAAAGTGTACCAAAGTGTTAGTTTTCTCTGCCAATTTTCTACGTTCCAAGTCTTAGTGGCCTCAACTCTAGCACCAAAGCAGATTTTACTTCGTTTACATAGTGATTTCGCGATTATGTCGCTTCGTGTTATCCTCAGTTCAATTCACCAGCAGATTTTTTTTCTCGGTTAAAGAATGCACTAAACAGCCAAGTGTCATGTTCTTTTTTTCTCCATTTGCCTTTAGTGAACTGGTTCATTTGAACCCAGCTAGAACTATCGTGCCGTTTCCCTTTTTGATCGCCCATATGAAGTCCGTTTACTTCGTAAGCACAATGCCCGCTAGATTTACAAACAGCCCTTTTCCCTGAACGACGATCAGCAGAATATAAACCCAAGTTGAATTCTCGTTAACTTCTTACCGATTACTCCTTTGTTACGTACTTTTGCAGATAAAAACTTTAATTTCTATTATAATATACTGAAAACTATGAAAGACATAAGAAATACTTTTTCACTCTTGCTGATATGGAGGAATATGTACAAATAATTAGAAGAAAGCTCTAAAATCAGTTTCGCCAAATCATAGATGTCACCTGACTTTCAACAGAAAGTGGAATACATTTTACAGATACGAATATACGAACAGATGTAGTTCAATGGAAGTGTTAGGAATCAGTCACATAAATATTATGAATTGTTTTTTTAAACTTTCAGTAATATCACATTTCCGTGTAAAACGTTGTAAAGTTTTAAACGTTACCTAACGAACAATTATCATTGCAAATGAATTAAAAGTTTGATTTTAATGCATTTAAGTTTTTTTCAGTTTTTTTGCTCTAAAAGATGAGAAGATTGTTTTAAACCGTACGTATATCTGGACCGCCGTACATGCTAAATTACTCTCAATGCCTCCTACACAATAGATACACCACAGTCAAATGACATAGGTTTTAGCGGTCGGACATTATATTCTAGGTTGTCCAGAAGACCCCGCGTTTGAGACACGATTACCAACGTTTCGACCGATATACTGTGACCTTCTTCAGGGCAAATCACAAGGCGCAGTTCACCTTGCAGTTCTCACTGAGACTAGAAAATCGTTGGCATCCATGCTCAGAACGTCGCGTCTCGCGGACAGACCAGAATCCATTGGCACAGTCGTCGTCACTCATTGCCATGTACATAATTTGCATCCATCTCCACTTCAGCATCCTTCCCCCTTCCATCGCCGCCAGCGAAGTGGTCGCCGACACGCTGGCTAGTACAATCGCCGGCCGGCCCAGCGGTTTCTTCGTCGCCATTCAGAGCACGTTCCGATTGTGAGCAAATTAATACGGAGGTAGGCAGCCTTAGACGAATGAGAATCTTCTGTCCAAGGAGTTTTTATGCACGAAGAAAAGACCCCTGTGGCTACGAAGGACTATTACTCGGAGGCAGAATAATACGCCTGATCCTTTTAATAAGATAATTTCGTCGGCTAGATGCAAATACCGGGGGTGGGTATAACTCAGTACAGAAGGGAACTAAAGCACAGAGAGCTGCAGATTGTATAACAATAAATATTTCATTCTCTAGATACAAATGTTGATAAATGACAACGAACATAGTCTAAAGTATTATTCATTTACACGGGAGAATAAACTTTTAACTTAGAATTCAGAACAGTTTTCTTTAAAACAAAGGCATACATACTAATTCATTAATATGTAAATGTTCTTACTACCACAAAAATAATCAACATTCATGATATATAGCATCCACTGCTTTGGACATTTTTATTCCTGTAAAACGTATTTTTTTATACGTGATGAAAATGCTTGGCAATTATTGAGTGTAAATAAAAGCTTATGCATCTGGAAATGGGAACTGTAAGAAATCCCAATAATTTTTCAAATCGTATCATAAACGGTATAATAAGTGAAATAAATATATTTCATATTATCAGCCATATTCAATTTTTTCGGGATATCGTATGTATTTCCATCCGATCTGGTGGTTATTATTGAAAAATTCGGGATGTACTCAACGGCGAGCGATTTCGGATTGAGTCGCGGCGGAGGGTGCTACTCCGGCATTCGCCTGGAAGTGATTAAGATACGTAAACCAACTAGTAACCATTCCAGTGTCAAAGTTACTCGAAAATCTGAATAAATACCCTCCCCCGAATGATTAATCCCACTTCATCATTCAAAGTCATACTCACCACACCATTCTTCACACGCTGAAAAACAAAGGCAAACTGCATACCTAATCACTAGACTTAGGAATTTTAGGCACAAAAAGTTATGTTTTAGGCACCTAAAATAGGTAATAAAATTACAAAATGAGGCACTATTAGGCATGAAATATGTCGTTTTAGTCACTTAAAATAGGTTACAAAATGTTTAACCCAGATATTTGATAAATATTAGATATGAAAATTTATGTTTCTGGCATCTGAAACTGGGACTTACAAAAGGAATAAATTAGGCACTTTTGATTATTTGGGAAAGTTAACAGCGCTGCTGCTCTAGGAATAGGGTCAATAAGTGTGTGCTGATCTTGCAAAGCTACTTATATGCGATGTGCTGAGTGAGAGATTTCGGTGTATAGTAGATTCGGTATTTAATCAGTGAATATTCGCCTTTTTGGGAAATTCTGAAGAGTATTTGGGTTCCGATACAACAAAATCAAAAAATGATAAATTATGATACATGATAATTATTCGAAATTACTGGTTTTAGACAGCTTTAGGGAATAGAAATTAAAATATGCATGCACTGCCCTTTTTGGACATTTTAGGCAATATTAGATGCTTTCAGTAGATCTATTTTTTCATGATTCGCAAACATCTGCAGTTATTTTCCACACCCTCCTAAAGGAACTATATAGGAATTTGTTCTAAAATCCGAGGTCTACCGATCACCTCCTCGGAAAAGAGGATCACCTACACTTGTAAGCATCGTCCCTATCCTACGCCCAGAAATAAGAACGGCACTTATCCAGAGGTAGAAATCACGCGGGCACACCGCCATGGGTCGCCCCACCCTGCCAAACCGGCGCCATTATCATTTCCCCTTCTTTCTCCCTCTCCTCCCCCATACCCCGTCTCCCACGTCGGGCGCAAAGTGCGCCGCCGATGATTTAGAGCGCGTTTCGCCACCAGACCTCCGGTGCGCGCGGGGGTCTGCGCCTGGAATATTCAAATGAGCGTTCGCACCTGCTCCGCACGCCGACGCCGACGCCGACGACGCCGACGCCGACAAACGCGCCGGGCGCCGCGACGCCCGAAGAAACAGAGCGCGCGCCCGCGTAGCGTTATCGCGGCGATTTCTCTCGAATCGCACCCCGCGACGTGTACGGAGCACTTCCACACGCGAGTCCGCGACGTGAACATGCTCCGGAGAACTTAACAGGCGCAGCCCGGGCATGCCGGACGCACGGCGCAACAGGCTCTGGCAACCAGGATCCTGCGACTTCATTATTTTGCTTTCCCGCGGAGTGGACTCGGCTGGATACTCGTTTGCAGATCTGTCCGCTTTTGTCTATTTGCCGCTCCTTCGCTATCCATTCAAGTAGCTCCTCTTTCGTAATATCGCTCGTTTGCTGCAGCAGTGGCAGGTTGTGTTTCAAAAGCGTATTTGAAATTTCATACTCAAGTATGATGATAAAGCATCCTCACAACTGCGCTCTCACGATACATTTTGCGCTAGTCGAACACTTATTTTGACCCTGTTACGACCAAAAAGTTTTTAAATTAATATTTAGGAAGTTTTAAGTAAAAATGTGGCCCAGATCTACATATCGGTTTGCGGATTTTCCCTTTGAAGGTATCTCAGCGGGACATCGACCCAGCTCTAAGTTCTAACTTGTCTCCTGACATGAGTGGTAGTGTAATGCACGTAAGTGTAAATATGTGTGTGTGTGTGTGTGTGTGTGTAAAGGGAGGACATACGGATAAGCAAGGACAGATCGCCTGCGGTTCGTGACCCGTTTATTAAGGTGTTGCTCTGGCATTCGCCTCGTATTGGTTGCGGATTCTACAAGAAACTAGATCGGAGCATCCAACCGCTAGGGTTGTCCTCCAGATTGGCCGGGCACCTAGTTAATCGCACCTGTTCATCACAGTATATAAACCAGAGAGCTCTCCATCCTGGTGCACTTCAACACTGAGGAAGGCCACGATAAGATGGTCGAAACGTCGACATTACAGCCTTCGACACGACGTCACCCACACAACCTAAATCATTCGAATGATCTCAATGAAATTCTGAAAGAGAGAGGATTGTAATAAACGTAGCAAAAGTATTAATGAAGATATCTGTAAATTAAAATTGTTATCAATAACAAATACATAAAATAAACATAAGTTTAATTGGTGTGCGCCAGGGGCTCACTCTTGGGCAAAAAGATAGAAACTGTCAAGAGGAGAGAAAAGGCAATCGGTTGCCATTGTCGACCCGGCCCATCGTTTGTCTATTTCTGAAAAATCAGCACACGTCGCCTACCATAGTTGAACTTCAATTCACGCGCGTCTATTATTGGGAATCCTGCGAGGCGAGGGGCCTACATCCTGCTGGGAACCATCCGCACACTCTTTTTCATCAGCCGTAGAAATGAAGTGCCATAATCCATTACGGAGCTCAAGTGAAATTTCCTTGACAGAGGGTCTCCCGTTGGGCGCACTAATCCCCGGCGTGCGCAGTGCGCATCTGCCGCGGCCGCAAAGTGCTGCGCGTGCCGCGCAGTGAAATGTGCGCCAGTGGATACCGTCCTGCGCGGCGCAGCGCAGATACACTCGCTCGGCGCTGTGAGTTCGCCGCGGACACGCGGGAAATAGGGAAGTTTTTAGATGTGTCGCTCTTCTTACAACGACAATGTACCCGTCCGCACAACCTTGTCACCTCTCCCCCTCTATCAAAATAACCTCTCCGGGGTGTTTTTTTAACTGGCAGAGACGCCAGACTCCCACAGACCGACGCGGAAGATCCGTAGCCTATGCGGATTGGCTAGAGCGGAAGTTTCGCGTCACGTGTTGCCTTATGAGCACGTTTAGACCTGCGCGGCAGGTGAGCGTCGCGGCAAAGGATTGGTAGCGTTTAATCGGCGGCGAAATTCGTGACGCGTTTCTTCCGCTGCAGCTCGAGTTTCGTGGAAGTCCGTCCGTCTTCGGGAGTCTTCGCTCCCCTCTGGGTCGAGCGACCTTACCAACCGTCACCAAACGCTGACTCGTAATTGACGCTCCGGTGTGAACGGTCCCGCGAATCCCGCGGCCGCGTCTAGTTCAGACATTTCCGCGCCGCACCCGCTGCGGATCTACCGCGGCGGTCTGTGGGAGACTTAATGAGGCGAGGAAGGCGCGCAGTTGGCGTGCGCCACTACCGCCAAGGTTCTTCTTTTCTTTCGCTCAAAATACATTTTCGCTGTCGTGCGCGAGTGAGAAGATGCCAATAGAATTAATGCTGCAGACGATTAAAAATAAAAAATAAAAATATAAAAAAATATTGATTATTAAATTATAAAAGTTACAACAAGATAGCTGAAAAACTACACAGATTTGAAAGTAATGTTACCAAGCAGCGGTAGGTAGCATATCCATGAGCTATGGTGGTTCAGATCTTGAGAACCGGGGTTCAATTCCCCAATAATCCTGGGAACTTTGGCCTGATCCTGGGAAATTGGGTCTGGAACGACGTGCCCTCTGCCTTGTGAGTACAAATTGAGGAGCTACGGTACTTGTGAGCCAATGTGCAGTCAACATCGGTCTACAAAACCGTGATAGGGGTTAACGGTAGTCGTTGCGTTGACCGTGAATTACCCGGGTAAGCCCCTCTGATAAATAAAAGAGGCAATCCATTCAATCGGCACTGACTCTTCATGGGTTATCCTGTCAAAGTGGATGATATGTAACAATTATAAGTCTTGTTTATATATCGATATTAATACCGGATGTAATTCGAACGAAGGTGGTCTCCGTTGCTACAGGTGTCCCGAAGCTCGCTCCTTTGGACTCCCCCGCGCAAAAGCTAGTCGCGCAGCACCTGCTCCCATCAAGGTCTCCGTAAACAGGGAAGTTTATGGGCCACGCAGGGGGTCCTCGCGCCGTGGTGGAGGAAGCTGCAGATGTAGACGGTGCACAAGACACCTTTTCACACACCTACAAAATTGACATTTTGTAGGAGGACGCTTTTATTCTCAACAGAACCTTTGTTTTCGCGTCTAAAAATTAAGTTTACTCAAACGGAGTAACATCATCTCTCTTGTGAACATTTTCGAAATACTATATTGTTATATTGCCATAACGCAATCAAAGAAAGTGGCTTAAGAGTGGCTTTTTCACTCTTAACAGCTGGCGTCTGTAAAGCAATTTAAGCGTTCGCCTCCCGTAAAGAAAAATAAAAAACCGAAATGTATAAAAGTGCGTTTCAGGGCTCTGATTCCAACAAAATGTATCTATTTTTTATTTTTTTATTATAAAAAATGGTATTACGAAAAGTATTGAATGACTTATGACTATTGGCCAATATCACAAACGGACTTGGTGGGCTATACCCCTGGCCAATTGCCGCTGGTTACAAACTTCAATAGTCACCGTCATTTTGCTCTATATCGTCCTAATGACGTTAACAACTATTATGAAATTATTTACTTGCAAAATATACTACTTTCAACAGATTTCTTCACTTACCTAAAAAAAGGAAAGTTTTTAGATGTGTCGCTTTTCTTACTTCGACAATGTACCCGTCCACACAACCTTGTCACCTCTCCCTCTGTATCAAAATGACCTCTCCGGGGTGACTTTTTTCACTGGCAGAGACGCAAACGGAGTCTTTATGTGGAGAATACATATTCATGGAACGGAATTTATCCCTCGATTTCTTTTGACGCGCCTTCAGTGTTCGGACTTAATGACGGCAGGAGGTCCTGCAGCAGGTGACGTCGTGAAGGTCCTCCCCACACACGACGTCGGGGCCCGCGGCTCGGAGCTGCATGAAGGTTACTGGGGATGCGTGCGGCTCGCCTCCACAAAATATGCGCTTCCGAAACATCTAAAAAATTGTGTTCAGTGGAGCGGTTTTTATTTGCATAATGCAATATGTTATGCAACACGAAGTTTCTTTATAGTTCATATTTATCTTTTCAGACCTTCTTGTGGTAGTTTGTCTTTGGCTTCCAAAGCATGAAGGACACCGTGATGAAAATTAATTGATTGATTGTTAGTAATTTCGAGCGCGTCAACTGCTGTCATTAGTTCCGTAAGTGTATTGTATGTTTTTTTCAGGAGGTGACGATGCTGGATGGCGAGATCCGGCGCTGATATACGGTCGGCTCGCGGAGTTTACCCCAGCCAGCTATCTCCTACCAATTGATTAGAGATGGGATACATGGTGATATGAAAATGCCAACAATTCGACAAACGCAGGTGAAGTCAACCCCTCCTCAACCACACCCATGCCAAACACAGGACTCGAACCTGCCGACATCTCATAAAGATTCAGTTCCTGCCTGTTTCGTACATTGCTTGAACCCCTACGCCAACCAGGGCGGCTTTCACGGACATTTATCCTGTGTTAGTTTTAAAGAAATAATGAGAAAATTTATTTTGGAGAGAATCAATCGCGCCTCTCGAATTGCGAGCAATTTGTGTTCAATTCGGTAAGAGAGAAAAGAAAAGAGATAGAGAAATCAAGACGTTCTGAAGTGTGAGACGGACACTGCAGCACTCGGATGATGGATTGATTTTTTTGTGTTTCCGGGCGCGTCAACTCCTTTGGTCATTATTCCCGTTAGTGTAGTGCATGTTTTTTCTCGGGAGATGGCAGTAATCTTCTCCCCGCTGGATGGCGAGATCCGGCGCCGACCTACCGTCGGCTAGTGGGGTTTCCCCCTAACCAGGACTCTCCTACCAGCGGGGCACCGCCCCAGTCGGGACAAGTTCTAAGCTCCCGACCGGTCTCCCGGAATATGTGGTAGTGTAGTGCATGTTAGTGTGTGTGCGTAAGGGGAGAGGATAGGATAAGGAAGAGGAAGGAATGATCGCGCGCGGTCCGTGGCTCGTTTGGTAGGGTACTGCTCCGGCATTCGCCTGGTGCTGATCGGAGAAACCACGGAAAACGACCGACCAGAGCAGCCGGCCGCTAGAATTGTCCTCCAGACAACGACTGAAAAGCAGCTGAAAAACTAGTGTCGAAAATCCTGCCGCCGTGTGGAGTGGGAACCTAGGACCTCCCGGTCAGAGGCGCTGCAGTGTCATCAGTTGATGCACTGAGCTACCGCTCCCGATTGCAGCATTCGGAAACGCCGTGACCGACGACGGTGCCCTTTGCGGTTGGTATCATACCTCGAGACTCCTGAGTGAGGTTCCTTAACTTCCCTCTTTACGGAGATCGACACGACACACATGCGGAAGGGACACGTCTAGAAGTTGACAAGCGTTGCAAGGAATACACGAAATACTCAATCCGCATTCACTTCGGTTGATTGAGTATTTCGTGTTTCCGGGTGCGTCAATTGCTATGGTCATTAGTACCGTAAGTGTAGTGCGTCATTTATCTATGAGATCTTGTGTTCTTCTCCCGCTGAATGGTGAGATCTATTGCCGACCTACACGTCGGATTGTGGAGTTCTCCCATTCAGGTATCTCCCATCCGCGAGGCACCACCCCAGCCGGGACAAGCCCTTAGCTCTCGAGTGGTCACACGATATTTGGGGTGGTGTAGTGTTTGCAATTGTGTGTGTGTGTGTAAGGAAGGGGTGAGAATAGGACAAGGAGGAGAAATGCAGATTGAACATATTTACGAAAATAACATTTCTTATTAGGAAAGCCTACGGATCTTTTTCAAAAATTTCAGGTGACAGGCCCAACGTTATCTCACTAATCAAATCACAATCATTATCATCTTCATTATAATTAAATATCAATGTATATTGAAATATGTACTCTTCACGGTAATATTAGTGGTTTATCAGCGGGAAAATTAATATATCAGCTTCGTAGATTTCAAAAGGCAAATGACACAATTAGAAGACAACGGAACACAATTAGTAGACAACACAATTAGAAATATTATACTTTGCACAGCTTTTTGAGAAAATATATTCATCAGAAGCCACATTCTTTTGCTTGCAAATTTTTCTTACTTATCCTGAAACCATCAACACTTCTAGTTGAGAATATTTAAAATAATAGACCGACACTTAATATTGGCAAGTTTATCATCAGTTGGGACAATGAAAGACTCTTTGCTCTTGTAAGTCATTATAAAGGCCCTGGAAAAGGACAGTGTCTCGAGGCGGCGAGCGATCCCATGATTCTTCCGACGAAGGCCCTGTGAGCCCCCTCCTTCTAACCACCTTCTCCACCCCGCCTAGTATCAAAGATTTAAGGCGTGTAAACAGGTCTACATTTGCTGTATTTTTACAACTAATATTTAACGGACATACCAACCGCAAATTTCAAAGTAATCAGATGAAAGAGCAGGTTTTATTGATCGAATCAGGCCCATTGAAATTGAGAGCAATTTCAGTTCAGTCTGATTCCAGAGAAGGGGAAAGGGTGGGGCAGAGAAACCCTGCGGTAATTTTTTTTTTCACTGCTAATTTTAATGGGAAAGTGAGCGTCTTTCAGTGCAATAAGAGGCATCAACTCTTTTTACAAATCTTATGAACCATTAAGATTAAGCATCTTTAGATCTGTTTTAAACTTGAACATCTTATATTCTAAATTTACATTATGATAAATTGTGTGATGTGACATTCAATATCACAATTATTATTATTATTTTGATTATTAATAATAACACTAGGGGAATTCTTTCATACTTCCAGTATGAAAGTAGGTGATTTCAAAAGAAACTCTCACGCTGATTTAGAAAATCTTAAAAAAAAGTTTCTATCACGCAAGGTTAAAAAGTTATAAACGTATTTAGTATTTGAAATAAACAAAATTCTATACTAAATTTCACATTATCACTCTGGTTATATTAATACAAAATTTTATGAGCATGCTTCATATGAGGTGAAAGCAAGTTAAAAATGAAATACGCATATTCGTGCAATAATATGCAGACTTTAAAATGGTGTGTTGGTATTGTGCACAACATTGGTAGAGCGAATGGCAATGATTTGAGTTTTCCATACAATCACAACCTAAAGTTCGTTGAAAAGGTGACAGAACATTGGTGAGCAGCCTATGATTTGTCCTGATCACAAACACGACGGCTACAGTATAAAGAACGAACACGAAAGTTTTGTTATTTCATCTATATATAATTTTTCCTTTGAAGTTTGGGTGTAAATCTTCCACAAACATTCCAGACGTTATCGGGTTGATTCACACACTTTCGATGTAATTTGGCGATTTGCATTTTATCGAACCGATTCAATTGTATAGATCATGTGGCGAATTTCACATTATAAAATCCACAGAACTACAGTGTATCAATCTATTTGAGGAGCACACAAACCAGACCTGAACTTCACGCGCGCTGTGGGTACAGTTCCTCATGACACCGAATGACAGAATCTGCCACTCCCACAGTTGGATTCTTGTATACTTGCGATAAGGTAAGGGGCTAAAATAATTCCTTTCAATGAGGATATGCAGTAGGAAATATGAGGGTACATGTGACTTATTTTCAAAACATTCACTATGGCCGCTAAGACCTACTCGTAATTGGGCGCGACTACCAGATGCGATAATAAAGACGGCAATCTTCCAATATAGCAGGTAAAAGAACACGAAAGCGTAATTTTGTTGACATCTCATGAAAGTGGCAGAGATGAACAAATATTTTATATTAAAATATATTTTAAGCATATTGATTTTACACATCTTACAGGAAAAATTTAAATATATTTGCATAATAGCAAAATTCGGGATGATACGGTATAAAGATACGGTATATTTAAAAACTGTCACGAGATATGACACTTCTATTCTAATATTCGTAATATACGTGTAAAACTGAGAGTGTTTCACACTCTACCTTCCTAGAGGTAAAAATATTGTTTCTTAGTGTAATCAAAAGAAGAATAACATCCCCAAAATTAAGTAACAGAAGGAAGCAAAAAATATGTTTTTCATAATATTTGGAGTTTGTTCATATGGTAGACGATCAGTAATAAATAGTTTGCTTTTCCTAATTTAGTTTTTGTTTATTTTCTTTTAAGCGACATATTGGTTTCAACTTCTATAATAGTAAAACACGAGTTTTAAGTCAAAGTTTGGTTCAGCACAATTCTTTGAATTTATATTTGTTGAAAATTTCAAATTATCTGAGCTTCTCTTGTGTTGGTGATAAAAAGAGTTGATATCATGTTATCATTTCGCTCACTGGTAACATCTAGGATGATTCCTCCCCTTCGCAACTCCATCTCTTAGAAACGCAACCGGCTTGGACCACCCGAGGTTGCAACGGCTGCAACTGATGCCCTGCATTTTGATTTATTAGTAATTTCAGACGAGTCAATTGCTCCGGGTCATTAGTGCATGTGTTTTCCTCGAGAGGTAGCGATGATCTTTCCCCGCTCGGTCGTGAGATTCTGCACCGAGTTACGGCGTCGGCTAACGGGCTTTCCCGAACCAGGTATCTCTTACCAGCGGGCACCGCCCCAGCCGGGATAAGCTATAGACTCCCGACCGGTGTCTCGGCGTGTGTAGTGGTTTAGTGCTTGAAAGAATGTGTGTGAGTAAGGGGTGATGAGAGGGCAAGAAAGCGGAAGGGAAGATCGCGCCCGGTCCGTGGTCCGGTTGTTAGGGTACTACTCCGGCATTCGCCTGGTATAGATCGGAGAAACCATGAAAACTACTGATCAGAGCAGCCGGCAGCTAGACTTGTCCTCCACCCAACGACTGAAATCGACCCAGGTATCTAGTTAGTGTCGAAAATTGTGCCAATGTCGGGAGTGGAACCCTAGAACCTCCCGGTCAGAGACACTGCAGTAACATCAGTTGATGCCCTGAGCCATCTCTCCATGTACTGCCCTGGAGGATTGTCCACTGTGGTTTTCCATTTGTGACGTTTTACCTGACGGGCGTGCGCGCCGCACGCAAGTGGTCCCCTCCCTCCAAGGGTGCCGCCCCCTCGGCAAACGGACTAGCGCCGACGGCGGCCAACGAAACGACTGCTAGAAACGATTCCGTAAAAACGTCCCAGGCTACGTGACGGCAGTTTGAAAAAAAACTTTGTTCTCAATGGACACATGCAGGCTGTGATTGTTCTTAATGAGAAACGACTCAGTTTTGGTCATTTTTCATTTAATAATTAGTTGGAATCATTTTTTTGAATGAATTAACAATTATGTAATTCTCTATTACTTCAGGGCTTCATTTCAAAAGCAGTGTGTTAAATGAACCTTTCTTTGATTTTGATTTATTTAAATATATTCGAAAGTATTCGTCTATAGAATGTCCTACGGAAATGGTAGAATTTGAATAATAACTGTTTGGTTCTCAAAATTTATTCGTTAAAAATGACAGGGGGAGAAGTATTTGACCATTAAGATCCTACATGACAGGAAACACTAACAATTGTGTGATTGAGGATAGGATTGAAGATAGTGTACAATTGAATACAGTAAATTCAGCAATCGAGATGTGTGCGTATGCTAACTAACTGTAATGTTAACATAAATCATCAAGAAGTGTGAACAACACAGTAGGAAGGAAATTGGATGAGTATTGAAAATAAACGTTAAGCAAATGAATTGACCAAGATTGAACTTCTATTAAAAACAACATTCGCAGGAGGGTTCTGTTTGTATATCACGCTTTCTATCTTAGTGAAACGAATTTTGACATCAGGAGTTGTATCAGTAACATTTATTTAAAGCGAACTTTCTTTAAATTTTATTTCCTCTAGACACGAACAGTGCAATTTAATCGAAACCGATTCCTTTTCCAGTTATCTAAGCGATTGCGCAATTCCTGCGCGCCAGTCGCTGATGAAAGCAGGCGCCGCCGTGTCGCGAGGCACCTGTCCGATGGAAGAGGGGAGTGAAAGTTCAGAGAGGTCACACCAGAATTAAGGTACTAAACAGTTGAGAGGGGACTCAACTATTGAGTGGAGCCAACTTTGAGTATAAATAGGGTTGGATGTAGAATAAGTGATTACTGTACTGTTTTAAGAAAAATATTGACGTTCTTAGAAATACGACATGTTTTGTTTCACTAAAACGTACTGAACGATTAAAAGTACGGGGTCATTTGCGTAAATTAGGGAGACATTTTTTATGAAAAATCGGCATACTAAATTCAACGTGATAGCAAATAGTCATCTCTTCTTAAAAATGTTACATTTTTCTGGATCTTCCTAATATCACATATTTCTTTCTTTAAATAGAACTAATGTTGTTTCACGAATCCATAATTGTTATATCTAGAAAAGAGGTAATAATTTCATGCAAAATTATGTTATCTTATACATTGTTTAATAAATGCACTAACGATGAACTTGTTTTAAGGACAGGACAGTATTTAGAACAAACTCTCTAGACTTTAAAATAGACCAAAGGCCTTTGCTAACTGTCAACTGTGCCGACTGTCAACTATGCCGACATTGCACAAATATAGCACACATTGTAACGTAGTTGAAGGAGCCCAAGAGATTTGTAATATTCTACTTTGAGGGGGGTAGGTTGTGGCAATGTTAATGAAAGTGGTAGTAATCTACACTTTAACAATGGGTATAGAATGGGCAGTTGTTGCTATGCGGACGGGGATGGTAATGAAGAGAGTAATGGTAAAAACGAAATAGGTGAATGGGGTGAGGACGCCTGCAATGAGAATATGGCAAATGCCTACCTTAAGTTTGGCAGAAAAGTCTACATACACTATGGCAATAATAAGACAATTCTTTGAGAAATAGAAGGATCTACCGGTGAACCTGGCAATGGCGGCAATAATGAACGTGCCAGTGGCAAAAAAGTAATTGTAGTTAGTGAAAGTAAGGACGGCTTCCTGCAGGTAAAGACAGTTTTGGTCACGGCATCAGCATCATTCGTGAGACCTCAACGGCGGTAATCGTGGTAGATTGACTGATTGATAGTAATTCCATGCGCGTCAACTGCGATGATCATTATTCCCGTAAGTGTATTGCATGTCTTTTCCTCGGAAGGTGGTGGTGGTGATCTTCCCCCACTGGATGGCGAGATCCGGCGCCGACTTACCGTCGGCTAGCGAGGTTGTCTCCAACCAGGTATCTCCCACCAGAGGGGCACCGCCCCAGCCGGGACAAGCTCTAAGCTTCCGACCGGTCTCCCGGCATGTGAGGTAGTGTAGTGCATGTGAGTGGAACTGTGTGTAAGTAATGAGTGAGAAAAGGAAAAGGAAGAGGAAGGAAAGATCGCGCGCAGTACATGGGCCGTTTGTTAGGATACTGTTCCGACATTCGTCTGGTGTTGATTAGAGAAACCACGGAAAATTACCGATCAGAGGTACTAGCCGCTAGAATTCTCCTCTAGAGAGCCACTGAATTCAACCTAGCCGAAATCAAACGAGTGTCGAAAATCCTATCACAGTGCGCTAGAGATGTCTGTGGCGGCGGGAAGCTCGTAGTGTAGGGCGGGTGTGGGGGCGGGTGTGGGGGCGGGTGTGGGGGCGGGTGTGGGGGCGGGTGTGGGGGCGGGTGTGGGGGCGGGTGTGGGGGCGGGTGTGGGGGCGGCTGAGGGGGCCGATGTGGTAGCGGGGTTGGTGGCGGTGGTGGTGGTGGTGGTGGGGGCGGGATTGGTGGCGGGATGGGCGGCGGAAGTGGCGGAAGTGACGGGTTGGTGCTGTGGCGAGGCAGGGCGGGGGCGCGGATTGGGTGGAGGAGGGAGCGACGTTGGTGGCGATGGCGTCCACGTCGACTTCGGTTTCATTCACTTACGCAAGCGACAATTAGCTGGCACGGACTTTACAAACGGCGTCGGCAACCGCCAGTGCTTCAAAAAAAGCGTTTCTCGACTGCGAGAATTATCTCGTTTAGCGGTTTGTGGGCTTAATTGGTTGGCCGGGAGCGGGGGTCTCGGAGGTGAGGCAGGAATCTGCAGAACGGTAGCAGATGAGATGGGAGGGCATGAGGTGTCGAAACAAGCGGACATGGAGTCGCAAATGGCTTAAGAAGAGAACTGACACAAACACATAGCAGTCGTACAAAAAATGGTCGTGATGGCATTCGTAAGAACATGCACAAAAGAGAACAGAACAGAAAAAAATCAAAGCCAATCAAGGGCGGCAGGTTGAGGGTGCAGACTGATGATGAATAAAAATCCGTTGACAAATAAATGAGACATAACACTGAATATTAATAAATACATGTGGTGGGAAAGAGGGAAACGGAGAAAGAAAGACACTGCCAGTAGGAACTAAGAGAACGCGATGGAGTGATAACAAAAGTGCAGCGGTGCCTGAAAGCGAGTCTGAACGCAGAGCCTCCACACGTTCACAAATATTGAAACAGCCACTAACTACACAGTGGCAACGGTGCAGCAGTGGCTGCGTGCAGCTGTGGCGATGGTGGCGTTCCCCAGGGCGATACGTCACGGCGCCGCGGCGGCGGCCACATGCAAATTCCCTTCCTCTCGCGCATGTCCCACTCCCGCGAGTAACGAATATGAAAATTAATAACCTGTTTAGTCAAGCCTTAATATGTCCCTAACTATAAATTTACATACCACACACGCATAGGGCCCGCGGATCTCTTGTCAAAACGGAGCCGCGTGATTACGGGGTGGCAGGATAACTGCAGCGTTGTGGGTGAGCGTTTTGCGTGCAGCGGGCTGCCGCGGTCCAGATGGTCGGATGGTTGCGAACGCCCCGAGGAGACCGAACTTCGCTGTCTTCGCTAGCGGAAAACCTCGCGTCGCCGGGAGTTAACGAGAGATTGTCGTCGTACCCGTTTTGATTGATTGATTGATTGATTGATTGATTTTTCGTGTTTCCGGGCACGTCGTCTGCTTTGGTCATTAATCCCGTTAGTGTAGTACATGTGTTTTCTCGGGAGACGGCGGTGATCTTCCCTCGCTGAATGGCGAGATCCGGCGCCGACCTACCGTCGGCTAGTGGGGTTTCCCCCTAACCAGGACTCTCCCACCAGCGGGGCACCGCCCAAGCCGGAACAAGCTCTAAGCTCCCGACCGGTATCCCGGAATATGTGGTAGTGTAGTGCATGTTAGCGTAAGTGTGTGTGTAAGGGGAGAGGATTGGATAAGGAAGAGGAAGGACAGATCGCGCGCGGTCCGTGGCCCGTTTGTTAGGATACTGTTCCGGCATTCGCCTGGTGTTGATCGGAGAAACCACGGAAAACTACCGATCAGAGCAGCCGGCCGCTAGAATTCTCATCCAGACAGCGACTGAATTCGACCTAGCTGAAAAGCTAGTGTCGAAAATCCTGCCGCCGTGGGGAGTGGGAACCTAGGATCTCCCGGTCAGAGGCGCTGCAGTGATCAGTTGATGCAATGAGATACTGCTCCCGGTCGTCGTCGTACTCGTGATGAAGTCTGTTTGCTAGAATGCGTGAACGCGCGTGATAACTGGACACGTGTGTACACGTGAGTGACATTGACAAGGTGACAAAATGCGAAATGAAAGCGAAGTTGAAAAACGAATGAAAATTATAGGCCATTATGCTAATGGTTATAAACGTAATTGATAGAATGATGTTACATGGGTAATATTTGCTTGCAGTATTAGCATTAAAAATACTTATAGATCAATGTATGTACGCGAACTAACGTGAAAAAAGAAGCTATTTGTTTACTGTATTGAGAAGAACGACAGTTCAAAATACTTTCGTTTAAGATAAAATAATTATATTTTCAGGTAGACAAATTCAGTGAGTTCAACACATTTTAAATCGTTTCAATATTGGACTGTATTATATTCAGTTTATTCAGCTGGGTATTGGAGTGAAATATAATGATTGTGATAATATTTTTGAATGATATTTAAGAAATTCAGGTAAGATATTTATTAGTTCTGAAACTAATATCTATAATGTAAATCATGTATTATCATGTAAATTTTTGTAAATTATGCATCCATTAATGTAACGAAAAAAAGAAAAATAATATTAGTCAGAATTACAAACATTTGGGAGTAATCAAATTTAATTATGCCTGGCAGAAGAATCTTGAAAGAATTTTCAATAATTGGAAGGCAAACATTCGTTGATCCCAAGGAAATAATGGGTACGAGAAAACAAAAATCACAATAGTCCTGTTTTTCTCTTATTCTTAATTTTTTAGACCAGAATTTTTCTACAATCAACATTGTTTTTTAAATTGAGTGATGCTTGATACTGATTGCCAGAGTGTTGATACTGAACCTAGTTTTAGAAAAGTGATTTGAAGGGATGATCGAAGGTACTTTCTTTTGGCAGTAATATAAGATGAAACAAGATTTCAACGATTATTACCTTAATGAATTTCTGATAATTTTAATCATGAATAAAGTGTTACAGCCCTGGATAATTAAATCATTATTAATGAAAAATCCGAAAAAATAACAACTTGCCTTTCTAACATTGGCTCAAAAAGTATTTCTTAGACGTACGATAACAAATTCCGATCAACTCTATCAGTCGACAATTTACATCAAAGAGTGAACTCCATTTGCGCCAAGTGTCACAAGTGACATCGGACAACCGCACGGAGACAACACTCGACCGTCCCTGTCACCCCACAGCCGTCACCACACGGAAGCCGATCACGTTCAAATTTGATTAATCGACTATTCATAAAATTTCCATTAAAAACGTGTTCGCCACAGTAGTTATGTATTAAGGATCGCTTCCCCATAAATATGCAAAGCAGATGCAAATATTTCCAGTTTCCGCGGCGCGATGGCTGGAGGTGGGCGGGAAGCGGGCGGGCGGGCGGGCGGGCGGGCGGGCGGGCGGGCGGGCGGGCGGGCGGGCGGACGCATGGCGGAGCAAGTGGGAAGGGACGAGCATCGAAGGGGAGCAGAGCACGTTGGGACAGCGAAACGAGAAAAAAGGCCCAGGGGGCAACAACAATGAGGAACGAAATGAAGTAATGGCGACGCGGCGGAAGATATCACGCAGAGATAGAGACATGAAAGGAAAAGAGGTTAGAAGAAGTGTAAGGGAAGGAAGGTGAGAAATTACATTTGAAAAATTGGGAGTCGAAGTAAAAAACAATGTCAAAGAAAGTGATGAAAGTCGAAGAATGAAATAAAATGAAGGGAATGACTATAAACAGAATAATATGTCATGAAGAGAGGAAAAGATGATGTGAAGGGGGGAAGATTAGTAGTGTTTGGATGGAAGCAGTGAAATTACAATTGAAAAATGGGATTCTCGGCAAGACGACAGTATGCTAACAAAAGGACGAAAGTCGAGGAATGAAATAAAGTAAAGGAAACGGGACATAAGTTATGACAGGAATGTAAAAGAAAAAGTGGTGAAAGAAAATGGAGTGGAAAGAAAAATTGCAATTTCAATGGAAAAAGTGGTCTCAGAAAGAGTGAGAAAGTAATTGGGAAAGGAAAAGACACGAAAGACTAACAAAACAGTGTGAGATGAGAACGAAAGTTACGGAAAATAAGAGAAATATTGTAATGTTTACAAAAATTTTAAAAATAAATAAAAGACGTGAAAATGATGATGTGACAGACGTGTCCTCAGTATAAAGATGAGAACTGAATCATAGGCTAAAGACCATGCAATAAAAGAAAATGGTCGTAAAATCGAGAGACAAGGGAATAAAGAAACAATTGCGAAAGAACGAATTAAAATGGCAAGAATTAAATAGAATAATTCGTTGATTATCTTCAATTCGTTTTGGCCGCATTCACTGTCGCTCCAGCAAACAGCGAATTCCCCTTGCCACTTGTAGTATCATCCGCAATATCTTCCAAACCACACCCTACAACCGGCAGCAATCCCCCCCTCCATGAGCGACTTTGCAGGTGATACAAGAGAACTTCGTGTTTGCTGATGGCGCCACCAGATAGCGTGCTTGCAGCAGACGCAATTATCGCGCAAAAGATCGAAAAAAAGAATAGAAATACCCGGGATATCGGTATCACCATAAAGGTTTACGAGTTTATTAAAAGCATGGCAGGAACGTCCCGAGGCGCCCCGCAGGCGGTGACGTTGGCAGCAGAAGTTGGAGGGGGAATGGCAGTGGTGGGGTTTGGTGGTGATGGTGGGGAAGTGGGTAGATACAGCAGTGATGGTGGTGATAATGTCTGTGATGGAGGTTGTTGAAGAGGCTGTGGAAGTGCTAGAGTGATAGAAGATGGATGATTAGGAGGAGTTTATGGAAGAGGTTTTGAAGGTAATGAAAGTTCGAAAAAGTTGTAGGAGGTAATGTTGGAGATGTTAGGGAGGTTTTGGAGGATTTGATGGAGAAGGCATTGAAGTTAATGTCGGAGGTGATTGGGAGATGAAGGACGAGGTTTTGGAGGTGGTGTTGGGAGTGATGGAGTTGTGGAAGTGATGGAGGGGGTAATGTCGGAGGTGTTAGGGAGAGGATGCAGGAGGTATTGGAGGAAGAGATGAAGGTATTGGAGGAGGTAATGTTCGATTCCTCAGGAAGCGATTTGGGAGATATTGGTAGAGTTGTTGGAGGAGGTTTTGGTGATAGTGATGGAGGAGGTATTAGAGAGAGGATGGAGAAGGTAGTGCAGGTGTTGTAGAAAGTGTTGAAGAATGTAAAGTCGGAGGCATTGGGGGAGGTGATGGAGGGAGTGTTGGAAGGGATATTGGAGAAGGCGATGGAGAGGCGTGTTGGAGGATTCAATAGGGGGCAATGGCGAAAACGGCGATGGAAGTGGACATAGAGGAAGCTTCATTTGAAAAGGCAGTGGAGATGGCAGAAGGCGGAAGTGACAACAAACGTTTAATCGACTCGAGGAGACGAAACGTGAAAAAACTAAATAATCTGAAAGCATTACAGTGGCAGAAGAGGGGCGATCTCCAAATCGGCGGACCAAGGGGCTGCACACTGTCAGCAATCAAAGCCACCGTGGAGACGACGATGGCAACGGAATACGCTCCGACACCCAAATTGAGTTTATCGTCCACGACGTTCACCACGAGGCCGTTGGCAGCCGCCAATGGCGGTTGGAGACGGCTACGGCGTCGTACGCCCACGAGAGGGCGGCGGCCGGGCGGCGGGCGACCGCGGCGCGGGCGGCCGGAGCTCGATGCGCCCGGGGCGTCGAAGTCCTAATTGCCGCGCGCGCCTCCGCACGCCACAAATTGACGCGGGCGAATTAAGAAATAAATATCCGCGCCTAACAGGCGCCCCCTGCGGGCGGGGCCTCCGCTGAGCTCGCGCGAATGCGTGTGGACGGGAAGTCGGACGCGCTCGAGATGGCCGATATGGAATTTACGACTTGGGCGCGCTCTCGCGATTTCGTCAAGCGCTTTTTTGAGTTATTCCGGGAGCTGCAATCTGATTCTCTTAACGATTCTCTAAGTCTAACAGAGATGTTTTTGTGTGTAGACTGCGCAGGCCTTCGCTTCAAGGACAAATTTGAAAAGTCGGTCAGTTTTTAAACGGAACATGATTTTTATTTTCTCTGTTATTACTACGTAGTAAGAGAAAGGTATGCATAGCTGCAGGACATTTTGAAGAAAAAAACCTTTTCTGGGTCTCTGATACAGAAAAGTGGATTTTTCTCGCTCTTCTATGAAGTATATTGCTTTTCTGAATACACAGCGTAGCCAGAATCCACTTTATATGTCCATGATACCAAATAAAATATTTTTCACTAGATGTGTGTCCGTCCAGCTGTCTCTAATAACACTAGCGCCTAAACCATGCGAAGTATTTTCACAAAACTGATAGCCCCCAATTGATCTGGCTGAGGTCGCAGCCCCTCGCATTTCGAAGATGTATTTTACATTTTTGAGGTGCTTTACATGAATCCTCTCACATTTTCAAACTTTCTCAAAAATAATTCCATTTCCAACAAAACGATTGAAGATTTTTTTCTTGAATGAAGTCTACTCTTCAAAACTACATCTTTCCACAACTTTATGAACAATTTTTTGCAAATGTGAGCGATTTTACTTAATTTTCGATAACATTGAAAATTTTCATTTCATCACTGTATGCGTTAACTTAGCATAGAAGGAAAAGAGGAATCGTCGTGAAAATGTTGTGCAGAAAGTAAGCGTTTTTCAGCAAAATGAGATAAGAAACATTGGTTCATCTAATTGAGGAGAAGAATGTGGTGATTTTTCTCTTCTGAAATGATTCAACTCTGCATTTATTTCATAATAAAATAATTAACATATTTTACCAAATGTCTTGGTGTAATTATTTTTCTGTAATTTGTACCAAAAATGAACTTTAGACTTCGGGGAATGCTAAATAGCTGCGATTTCTTGTGCTGAGTAATAGTATGCATTTTAACTTTTAGGACCATACTTATCGTCGTTAAGTTCTTTAATTTGTATTTCATAGGTCTGTTTTCATTTCTGATATCACACTACCCATTTCGCCTTTTTATTTTCTGCTGTCACCCTACTGGTTCTGTTAAAAGTGATTGCCAAAGAATTCAATTTTACTGAAATGGTCAGCTCGAGATCATGTTTTTGGAGTTTGATGATTCTCTTACGCAGAGTAATGAAGTACGTGCCAATATGACAGTTTACTTCGGGTGCCTCATTCATATCCAGCCATTCTTGCTGAAACAGGGCAATTCATGTATGGATTCAGTAAAAGGAAGTACGTTAATTAATACCTTTAACGAGCGATCATAAAGTGCAGCATTGAGACAGTTCCCATCTACATAGTCAAAGGAGACGCTGACGGAAGGGGTATTTATGGTTGTTCCTCTAGAAATATTAGTTCTCATCAGAGTTCTGGAGAAATCAAATTATTAATTTTAGATTGCTATTCAGTGTTTCTTTGGATGCAAGATATACATCGTCGGTGCAGAAGAAAAGTAAGAAATATAAAAAAAGCCATTTTTTAGTGAATTGAAGAAAAATATTTAGAAAATAGTCTATTTTATTGGAACAAATTGAAAAAAACAATTCATCACACAACCAAGTGATAATTACTTTGTATCCCGCCGCAAAATCGTCACCCGTGCTTTGGTAAACAATTAGTTCTCCTGTAAAATGACATTTTTAAAATATACGCGAGTCAATTTTCTTGTGCACCAACATCATTTCAGGATGCAGATCCTGGAGTTCTGGAGAGTCACTTTTACCATTACCCGGTGAGTCCTTTCCAAGACGGCCACTGATCAAAAAACAGGTCGTTCGACACAAGCAATGAGAATCAACACAGTCAACTCTCCACATCTAATGCTCTATTACTTTACAAAGGAATAATCCGGCCGACAATACTATGTGCTTGTCCCATCTGGACCAATGCTGCCAATACCAACCTACACAAAATGCAAGTTGTCCATCGGTAACGAACCTTCATCTTCTTGGGTAGACAAAATATCTCACTTGGGAATGCAAGAGACATTCGATGTCTTTGAAGAACAAAACCTAGCTTCTCTCGCACTTCTTCACCTAATTAAAAAGAACAAACTTCAATCGGTGGGTCTCGTGTGAGCGCTTGACTCAGATTCCAGACGGAACTCAAACACTCGCGTTTTACGAGGCAAGTCCATAATCCTTACTTCCGTCATTGATATTCAACAGCACCAGATGTTCTTCCAGGAAAAGTAAGTTAAAGAAGGCTGTATTAATTCAAAGAATGAAATGGTAGGTCAATTTCACAGCCTCCGTCTCACTGAAAGATATGAAAGTGAAATGGAGCGAGCAGCCGTGACACATCAGTGGGCACGGTTTATTGTAGGTTGGTTCCCAGATACCCCCGCCGGTCCGATTTCCTCAAGAACGAAGCTGACGCACAGGACATGCCGTGCGAATGCTTTTCACAACGTCGCCAATTTTCATTTTGAATCTAATAATTTACCTGAATGTATTCTCTTAAAAGGGATGAGTGAAATTGCTACTTAGGTGCTAGTCGGTAGTCGAGGAGAGGAATGGTCAGCCAGAGGAGAGAGTTTCGGTGATAGTTCCACGAAAAATCGGTCACTGGTGATCGTTTAAAGAGGGTGAGCTTTAAGAGAGGTTTCACTGCATGCTGTTAATGTGACAATATGCTCAATCGTCACAAAAATGCTGAAATATACACAATAAGATTTTGTACATTGATCCCAAACAACAAGAAATTTCGTCATGCATATCATTAAGTTTAAGACGAAAAATGCAAAGCCCTAATAATATTTCGCAACATTTTCAAATAATACGAAAAATACGTGCTTTAGCACCACTACTTTAAATTTCGTCACATTTTTTTAATGTTCTTGCGAAAGTCATTCAGTGCTTTCAAAGTATAATATAAAATTAATGTCAACAATAATATATTCTTTGTTAGTTAAAAGTTCGTCTATTGGCCAATTAATCTCATGCACAAGTATATCGATAAGACGTATTTTACGACTATGTCAAAGAAATAATTACCAAGGAAAATATTCAACTTGAAAATTCCTGAACCGATCCCTTCACGCAATTCACTTGATCTCCATTGTGTGGTGACAAAAATTAAATCCTATTGTTTCCACGTCATACGTTTTCTTGTTTATGTGAGTTGATTGAGATAATCGTCTGTTATTAGTCTGAGTTATATACTTCATTGAAACCACAGACTTTCCAAAAGGTGCGCGATTAAAAACTATTGTGATTTTCGTAGGTCTTCTTAGGGAACATATACTATTCTGCAAGTTAGCCTCTACAGTACTAGAGGTCTAAAAGATTGCACTTCAAAGGTGACACAGCGCCACTGAAAATTGATATGAAACTAATGCTTGTTTAACTGAGTAGATATTGTGTCTTAGGCTTATATTTTTGATCTGGATAACGATTACCATCTTTATCTATATCACTGAGATCCACGACTCTTATTTTATAGTACACCCATGTGCTATATGATTGGGTTGCACTGTGATTTGACGTTCAAATTCTGGTTTGAACTTACAGCTAATGCTTGAATTATGAAGTCATTCTAGCGCCGATTTGGAAGTCGCCCTTGGAGAAAAACATTTACCTAACACCTTAATAAATAACTATTTGGGACCTCCTTCTGAAGTATGAAAAGGACATCTGATTAAATGTAGTTCACTACTTTTCAAGTTGCTGTACGAAAATGAGTCATACTTTCAATAATATACAAAAACATAGACATCATATTTCAAATGCTTTCTTAAATTTTGGACCTCGTACACTATACGTATTTGCACGTACATCGACACTTATGCTGATACTAGTTAACAATTTAGTTGTGCTGTTTGTAGCCACATCGTATCTAAGAAATGCAAAGTAGCTTTCATAGTAAAGAAATGTGCTACCTATTAACGAGAATCTGTCGTATTCAATCAAAGTGACGGGTTCCAGTCCAAATTGCCCCTCTGCAGAGCAATCGCTCCGTTATGCAAGTAATTAAGGATCGAGTCAAGTTTTCGTAATTCAGTAGAAGGACGTAGGCGCTGAAAGATTTCCAAGTTATGAGGTGAAAATATTACAATAATTATAGGGTTGGCAAATTTCAATTCACACTTTTTTCAGAGATCTCAGAAACTTCTTTCCTACTGCAGGCCATATTACAAAACTACCGTTAGTACCGCCTTCTACTCACAGGTACTAGATACGTGTTACTTTGTAATAAACGACCACTGATGTACACTGAATAATAACTTATTTACGACTCTAGGAAATTTTATTTTTTTATACCAACTCATCGATACATGGGTTATATACTTACCTATCTTAATGACGCACAAAACTGTGCACGACAAAAACCAAACATATAGAAAAATTAAACGACACAGAATTTTAAACGTTGTACGGTAGTGTTAATGTGATGTTCGTGTTAATATTATAATAAATGAGTTAAGAAAATAGTAGTTTTATTAGTTTATAATAATACTCATTCACTTCATAATATCTACATAAAATATCTTGAAAATTGTTTAATTCAGGTTAACATTTTAAGAAGATATAAAACCAAAATGAAGCAACTAGATTACTGATGAAGCTGCAACTAGATTACTATCTCCAAACTGTGGAAATCTGAATAGGTGCAATAACTTACGCCCTCACGGTTAGTTTATTGGTCAGCGTGCTCGCTTTCCATGACGCGACCCCGGATTCGATTCCCGGTCAGGGTAGATTATAGTGTGCGTTTTCCTTGCAATGTACCAGTATAAGTTTCTATGTGACAATGAGAAAACTCACTTCTTAGGTTGAGAAGACCAGAATACGGCGTAGGGATGTCTACGTACAAACGACACGTATCCTTTAACTCATGGCCGCAAGGCACGCCCAGGCTACTTCAAAGGTTATTGCGCCAAAGTACATACATAAATAACTTTAATTAATATTTTTAAAGGAAATTCTTGAAAAACAATCAACAAAAAACTAACGAACATGACGACCGATTAATTCGAATGTGGAAAAGCGTTGAATTATTCTTTGGGACGCCAGATGAAGCGACATGAAGAAATGCGCAATGGAAGGAACCGCTGACCACAGAAAGAAGGCCTTTAGATTTACGGATTTAGATAGAATTTTTAAAATTAAATCCACATATCAACGTACAAAATAATAATTCTTAAGTACGAGTAACTAACAGACCGAAAAGTAATAAATCACATCACAATGTACGTTCGTATGCTTCAGATGATTAATACAAAAACAAATTGGTCACCTTTTAAAAATGTTATCATCTCCTCTCCTCCATTCACTCTCATACAAACACAAATCTCTAGAGAAAATACTTTTCTCCAGCTTGCAACTATGTGTTGCGAAATGTTAACTGACATCATATTCTTTTCATAAAAACAAGAGAAATATGAAGAAATGCATTTATACCCAAGGGAGATGAGGATTTTTACCTTTCATCCAGAAATTCATGCCGGTAGTTGTTAAATTTCATCGTCGGCAACTGCAGAAAACTGTCAATCTGAAATCAAAGATAATAACACTTCTTTCAGACATTCGAAATATTAATTATTTCACAAATCTGGAACGTTAACCCATAAATGCGTTGGTATTCAGATAACCTTGTTCTTTCCTCGTTTACTTTCTCTTATAGTAGTATAGCAGTATGCAGAAAGTAACAAAATGCTGCCAAAAGAATTCATGCCGAGATTTTGACGGGAATATATGTTTTGGGGTCCCAGAAAACGGAAAAATGTTTTTTTAACCACTACCCGTCGGTATGTGTCAGTCAACAATACTAGTGCCTTAACTATTCACAGGATTTTCACCAAAATTAATATATCTAGTTGGTGACGTGGCCTCTTGAAAATCTAGAGCGTAGTCAAACTTTGTGGGATACTTCACATGAAGTCTAAAAGATATTTCCAAATTTTTCTCAGAAAACATTCTATTTTTTTCCTTTTTTCGTCTGTGTAGGTATATGCTGTTATAAATAGCACCAATCATATTTTCATTGAAATATCTGAATTTTAGGAAACTGTAAAAGTTCATTTCTGATATCTCCTACAACAACTACATTACTGAACATATAACTTTTCTCGTAAGGGACATGTGCTTCTCAAAATTAGATAATAAATGAATGACTAGTGTATTTTTCAACATAATAGTAGTTTTCGTGTAATTGTGAGGAATGTCGTTTGCATTTTACAATTAAAGGATGAAGTACTAGTAGGACAGGAAATGCAGAAATATTTACCTATTACCGTAATCCATTCAAGGAAGTATGTGATGTATGAAGTGGTTGAAGTTGTGTATCCCAACAATACTATAAATAACATTAATTACCATAAAGAAACATATTACAAATTTAATGAAGAATGCAACCTATTCAATGACTAAATTACAATTTTACAAATTTTGTTGAATGCCTAATTTACAAATTTTGTTGAATGACCAAATTACACGGTTGTGTTAATTTATTTGTTTCTAAATTCTATTTCGATAATAACATATAGGCTTTGATAAAATTTCACAAAACAGAGTCGCATATTTTCGGGATTGTGTTGCAACTTAATTAACTAGGGAAAATATGAAGGAATTTCTCTAACACAAATTATCCATTATTTACCACGCTTTTTAAACAATTTTATTACGTGTTCAATGACTTCATTATTAGTTACACGAACCAGATTCTCTAATAATTTTCACGATCTTGTTCTGCTTTAAAAGTGCAATTCTTCCGCATCCTGAATTTGTACTGTTTGAGCAATCATAGAGGAAGACACAACTAACAGTTCTCTACTCGTGGGGTATCGAGATCGTGGGTACCGTTTAACAACTAAAGGAAAGTAAGACTTTAGGTATTTGATTGTGTCTTCAACTGTGGAGTAAAAAACAACAACAACAAACAACGCCACCACGAAGTTGACGACTCACAGACAGAGATCGTGGTCATATAATTAAAAAAAGAAGACACGTTACATAAGAAAAGGAGTCGTCTGTTATCTCGCTTTAAATAACTTTCCTTCCTATTGGACGACCCGCTGATCCTCCGAAACAGATTTGAAACGTATCACTCTCAGGATCAAAAAGAGAAGCTCCTCGACGCGGCACTGACCGACCGGCGCAATCGTAGTGGTGATGCGGGGCTAAATAAATTCAAGAAGAAAGGTGCTTGATGAGACACGAACGAAAGGACGCCCTCTCGGTTCCCCACCTCTTACAGAGCCAATTCGCCGTCGATGCGCACATCGACAGGCTGCCGAAAATCGATTAGAGCTTTACCCCACCCCGCAGGGGGGCATTCCCGTAATGGAGCTGGCATATGACTCAATCTATCAAATAATTTCCCCGTCAAAAAAGGACTCACAAGCCGTGCCGCCTGTCTTAACTCTGAGTAATTTAATGGTGAACGCCGCCCCGCCGCCGCCGCCGCCGCCCCGCCGTCTCGGCGACCGCCACGCCGCCGCCGAGTCTGGTGGACATTGCCTCGTAATCGGCGTCGTAGTCGGAGTCGTCGTCGGCGTTGTTGTCGGTGTCGGTATCGGTGTCGTCGTCGACGTCAGCGTTGTCGTCGGCGTTGTCGGCGTCAACGTCCTCGTCGTCGTCGTCCTCGTCGGCGTCGTCAGCGTCGTCGGCGTCGTCGGCGTCGTCGGCGTCGTCGGCGTCGTCGGCGTCGTCGGCGTCGTCGGCGTCGTCGGCGTCGTCGGCGTCGTCGGCGTCGTCGGCGTCGTCGGCATCGTCGGCGTCGTCGGCGTCGTCGTCGGCGTCGTCGGCGTCGTCGGCGTCGTCGGCGTCGTCGGCGTCGTCGGCGTCGTCGGCGTCGTCGGCGTCGTCGGCGTCGTCGGCGTCGTCGGCGTCGTCGTCGGCGTCGTCGGCGTCGGCGTCGTCGTCGGCGTCGTCGGCGTCGGCGGCGGCGGCGGCGGTCCAACGTAGCGGGCTCTTCTTCTTAGAGGCCGTGCCCTTGTTTATCTGAGAATCAGCCGGTGGAACAACCGGTCCCGGATCTTTCCGGGCGCAGCTCCGTCCACACTCCGGCGGGGGGGGGGGAGCGGGGCGTGCGACGAGCGGGGGCGGAGGCAGAGGATGGCTCTCGGGCCGACCCAGCCGCCACCGCCGCCGCCGCACGGTCCACCGCTTCCCGTGATGGCCGTTCAACAATAAACATGCCTTCGTTAAACGGAGCTCCACGTAGCTCGTTACGTTCGGCGTTAACAACACAATCGCGGCGTTTCCTCGGCCGTTTCCGCCGACCCGTGCGCGTCCGCGCCGCCGCCTCCGCCAATCAGAGGCGGTCGTGGAGCGGCAAGAGGGCGCGCGGCGCGCAGCCGAGGCTGTTCCGATGCGGGCCGCCGCCGCCGCCTGCGCCGCTTCGGCGAATCATTAAGGCTGTGCAATCAACGGGCGTGCGGGCGCGGGCAGCCGTCTCGGGAGACAGTCCCATCTATCGACGGCGCGCGGGACGCTCGCTGGAAACGGAGACGGTGGTGGTGGAGGAGGCACTGCAAGTGGCAGCGGAGGGACGACGGTGGTAATGCGGAAACGGGGGCGGTGAGGGACATTCCGGAAGATTCCGGCGATAAGGAGATTGCGACGCTTTTAATAGAAACGTCGACGGCGATTTTGGCGACAGTTGATGGCGGTGATTGTGATGATGGCTGTGGTGGTGATGGTGGTGATGGTGATGATGGCGGTGATAGTTATCATGGTGGTGATGGTGGTGATAGCGGTGGTGGCAGTGATGGCGGTAATGGTGGTGGGGGGGCGGTAATGGTGGTGGGGGGGCGGTAGTGGTGGTGATGGTGATGATGGAGGTGGTGGTGGTGGCGGCGGGGTTGGAGGTGATGGCGGTGATCACGGTGGTGGTGGTGGTGGTGGGGCGGTGTGGCGGTGGTGACAGTGTGGCGATGGTAGCGGTGATGACAATGGCCGTGATCGTGTTGGCAGTGGTGGCGGTGACGGAGGTGATGGCGAACACCACGGCGGAATCACAAGCACGATGGACTCTTCACTTGTATCGATCGGAGGGTTGTTCGGGGTTAATGAAGATTTGTCGATAGGTCGTACGGTTGAAGCTGCATCAGTTGATGGTGCTAACGGTGTCAATGTCGGCAATGCAGGTGTTAATATGATTGTTGGAGTTATACTCGTTAATTTTCATTGTCATAACGACCTATAACTGGGTGGTGACGGGGACAGGAACGGACCGACGGTGGTAACGAACTGATAACGGTAAGATCAGAGGTGGAAGTAGGTTTCAGAAGGGTGAGTATAAGGTGGAGAAGAATGAGGAGTTCGAGGAGGAGGTAAAACTTGTGAGGCAGAAGTGCTGATGGTGTTGGATTCTACAAAGTTCCTGGGGGATTCAGCGGGAGAAACAGAAGCCGGCGGGAGGCGTGGTGTGGGGGGATGTTGAGACAGACGTGAGCGTTCGTTCTAAGGGTCTCATCTGAAGAAACCTCGCGTGACTGCGTGTAAACAATGAAGAGCCAAGTCGACCTCACGACTGAAGAAGCGCTCCGAAAGTGACGATGGGAAAAGGCTTCCTCTTATTTCCTCACTTCAAGATCAAACTTTCAGAAACGCATTCACTAAAAGATTTTGTAATCATGTTAAAGTACAATTAGATTGTATTGGATTGATGACATTTGTATTTTTCGAAAATTCAGAGGTTTTCATGAAAATTGTGTGATTAAAATTTTAAAAAAGTTTGCGGTTTTTGTAATATCTTGTTTATGTAATTTTTCAGCCTCTATTTCACTCAAAATTGCCCGAAAACTACTCATATTTTTATAAAAATTTAACATGACGTTATATAAAAATCTAATTTCGAAAAACTGATTTCATCAAGAAAAGAATATATCATTTGTATTGTAGTAGTAATAACTCAAAAAATTAAACCTTTGCTACAAAAAAACACGTGAAAACTATCTATAATATTTTTTAAATTATTAGCAAAACGGTATTTAATAGAAAAATATTGTCTCAAAACATTAGAACTAAACTTTAGAATTGAAGAAGTTAAAAACTTATTAACACGTTGTGTGAGCATCTTCAGCGTGAATTAAAGCATTAATTCGTCTGGGCATCCCTTGAACGAACTTTTTGCATAATTCGGAAATTTCGTTATCATTCCAAATGGTAATGAGTACTCCACGAGTGGTGTCTTGGTGGTAGGATGCCCTTTGTCTTCACTTTCGTTTTAAGAACACTCGATAGTGATTCTATTGGAATATATATCCGAGCTATTTCCTGGCCATTCTATCACACAAATATCACTGGAATTCCATTACTCTTGACAGTTTTTGATCGGTGGCACGGGGTACCATCGTGAATGAATATTCAATCCCCAGTCGGAAACCGTCACTTATTGCTGGAATATGGCATCTCTGACGACCTCTTTCTATTATTCGCCATTCGTCTTGCCTTTTACTATGTGCATTTTGCCCGGTTCTTACACTGATATAACCCTATAAATCATCCCTTTAGTGGAAAACCCATCAAACAAAATGTTTTGCTTTACAACTGCATAATTCTTGTTTAATGTTTTTTAATTTCCTCTCAGTATTTAATTTCTGGAGAGTTGCATTGGATCACAAGCTACTGTTTAGATTTTCCATCTTAAAAGACCTACGGTTGTCGTTGAGGATAGTTTTGTAACTGGAAAAGCTCCTCTCCATATCACATGACGTCATGGGAGCGTATTTAAATGAAGGGATGTCACTGCAGGGCAGCTTTGGTTCATTGTCTTGAAATGTGGCGGCATTTCCAGAAATTATATCCCAAATTTTGCACATTATAGAATATCCATGATTTTGCTGAAGAACACTCAGCAATTTGTTGTACACTTTTTCAGCCACATGACCACGAGCTCGACCCCATTCACTCTGCACATGCGAGACATATTTTCAAGCTTTTTATTCTTGTACTTTTAAAAATATGATAAATATATGCATTTAGGGCAAAATTGGGCCAAAATATGATATTTTACTAAAAACGGTGTAAATATGATTTATATGCTCAATAAAAATACTTTTTTCTATTTGACAATACCTGGATTCGTGCATAAATTGTTTTAAAATTCAGCCGAAGATTCAGAAAATTAATTCATTCATTAAATCCAAATTAATTAGTTCATTAAATCCAGGCCGTACTTACGAATACTAACTTTACTCCTTCCGAAACACTAGATGAACGAATGGAGTTGCGATACACCTTTTCAGGTAACGAAAAGTGAAAGACGATTAGCTGGGAAACGAGAGTGAGGGAAAACTGAACGTGGGACGCAGTCGGGCGATTCCTCTTCATAATTCAAAAGAAATCTTATCGTATTTTACAATTTACCATCTCGGCATGTTGCTTAGGAGATGTGAGAGACCCTTTCACTATTCTTAGCCCCAATGAGAGTGGTCAGGTCCCATGGGAGGCCTTAGTGGAACTTTGTGCGCTGAGAAATGCCAGCTGAAGAGGGTGTTGGACAAAACCGAAAGGCTAGACCCAATTTCAAAGGGATAGGAAAATAACTATAAGTAAAACGTTTATGCCATTTTGTTGCACAACTAGTTTTCTTATTTTCAAATTGTTCTGCAAAAGTAATTCATTTATTTCTGAAGAGTCAACGTGAATATGGTAAATACCATTGTATCATGTGAATTTTGTTACTTGATACATTCCCAAAGAAGTTCAAATTTACGTAAGCTTTCTTTTTTGCTAAATTTTGCTGATTTTTCGTTATTTTCACTATTTTCTGGGCCAAAAGATGGTTATTTTATCAACATCTAATGACATCTTTTTCTGAATTGTCATGATTTTTTATTACGATCATAATCTTTAATGCCCGTGTCATCATACCGACGCGACGTCAGAAAACTATATTAGTAATCATTCGTTCATTCGAATTTCAATTTAGTTGCATTAAAGTATATTTGAATTCACCATAGTTTCTTCCACATTAATTGAAGATAATAAAGATTTATTTTGTCTGTAACAAAGACAATTGATAATGACCGTTCAATAATGAGTATCACTCTATTTAAATCTAAAATGTGTTACTGCAGTAAATGTCCACGATAACCCAACTAAATCTTAGTTCCTGCATTTCATGCAATTCACCCTTGTCGTAGGGTGTTAAATAGTCAAGAGCTCCACCCACGCGATTATTTTCGTGAGAAAGTGCACATTTTTTTCTTTGCTGACGGTGCGGTTTCAATTCTACGAAGGTTAACCAGAGTTTAAAATTCAAGCGTTCGCGTCCAGACGTGTAATTTACCGACTGCATGCTCTATTATTCAGCCCCAGCTTCCACAGCTCGGTTGAGCGAGGGGGGCTGCTGTGTTCCATGTTTTGCTCGTTAATGTAAATCATCTTTGACGCGTTTAAGAAAACCGGGCTACCGTGTTTTCTTTGCGCCGCTTCTTCTGTCTTCCGCTCAGGGCAATGTCGGGGGAGGCTGGACTGAACGAGTTTCTGGGAAACCCGTACGAAACGTTTTTTAAACTGACCTATACGTATCAGAGTAGCGGGCGAAGCGTTCCCCACTTGACTGTGTGGGCAGAAGGAAGAAAAATCTCTTCTCACGGGAGGCGAGGCGATCGTGGGAAGGTATTTGCGTGTTAATAGAAGGATGTGGGTGTTTTGTATGTTAAGGGCAGAATGCATACAGCCACTATGTCATGTTTTCAAGAAGGTGGATTATCATCTTCATATAGGTTCGTTTTTTACGTCAGTGTGTCAGATAGTATAATTTCTCAATCTCATGAACATCGCCGTTGACCAGGAAGGAAGCATCTCGCCAAATGATACCCGAACTGTTTGGATGTTAATGAAATTTGCCATTTCTCTTATATGATTTTCAAATATAAAATGAAGATGTGAATTCTAAGGCTTTAATGATTTCTGGAGGTAGAATTATTATAGGGATTATTCACTCGTGTTGTTGAGCATGTATATTTTTCAATTCGTGGAAGCTTGGACGAATAAAAGCGGTAAAGGACGATGATTTAAACTGTAGGAAGTAATAGTAATGAATATGCCAAACGTGATACAACTCGAATTTGACTACCAACAAACAGCTCAGAATTACGAGCTAAGAAGTCGCCGTGGCATTACATTCTTAGAGTTGTATGATTGTTGCAGTTTTTACAATAACATTTTCTGTCCAAGTAGGAGAATTGTTTCAACCTAGGAGACAAAGTTACAAAAATTTTAATCAATTTGTATGGAAAATCAACGTTTTATTACTGTTTTAAGGGTGAAATCCAGCAGAGATGTCGAAACAAATCAACCATAACACAAGAAACATAATATCAGACACATTCAATATCTTCGTGCCTCTCGTAACATGAATGCAGGAATAATAGTAGGAAGATTGCCTGCAATACATTTTGGTAGACTTAACAGCGGTCTACTACGAATGTGAAACGTGAAATACGTTTCGAAAAACAAGCACATGGTGACGGAAAGAAGGATTTAACATCTCTAACATTGTTGTCGGCATAAAGATAACGATAAATTTATTTAAACTGCAATTGGGTGTAACCCGGTGGCAGTTAATTACAAAAATAAGATAAGATAATAGATGCCATGCAAATAATATAATATGCTGCACAGCTCTCACTACCTACTTTTAGAGTTCATGGATTTCTTCGTGATTACGTTTAGTGTTACAGCTTGAGAGCAGAAAATCTAGTGATCGTGAGTTGAGCTGGTCACGTCACACTGGTCTAATCAGATAATTCAGAAGCAACACGCATTAGCATTTGATGTAACAACATGAATTGCCTATTTTATTGAGCTAACAACTTAATGTGCGAAAAGTTGAGCCTCCTCCCGCCTTATGTTAGGGTGACCGCTGCGTTTTCTTGAAAATTAAACTATTTAAATGCATATGCAATAAATAAATGAATATTTTCAACATTTTATTATTATGTGATTTGAGCAGAACAAAATACCACTCTCTATAAAGCTTTCATTAATTTTCACGCCTTATTATTATTATTATTATTATTATTATTATTATTATTATTATTATTATTATTATTATTATTATTATTATTATAATTATTATTATTATTATTATAATTATTATTATTATTGCTATAATACATTTTACTTAACTATATTTTCCTCAAAAATTTTATAAAAAAATTACTAAAAACGGCTGAGAAAGGAAAATTCCTGTGCATAAATTTAATAGTTTATTTTTAGCCGCATCAACAACGTGGTTATTAGTGACTATTACAATACATCATCAATAAATAAATAAATTGGTGGCAACAGAATGGCATAAACTTCCTCGAACTAGCTAGTTTTCTAATTTCTTGGTCCGCAGGCCGTCGGTAGGTCGCCGCCGATCTCGCCATCCAGCGGGGGAAGATTTCCGGCACCTCCCGATGAAAAATATGCACTACACTTACGGGACTAATGATCTAAGCTGTTGACGCGCCCGGAATCACTAACCATTAAGCCAACCAAACAACCAGCGAATCTAATTTCGTGGTCTGGGCCAGCTTTTCGGCCTTGCCCATTCTCTTTCCAGCTGCCATCTTCCGCCGCTCAAACTACATTTTTTTGTCGAAATTTTCTCAGTTTTTCGGTTTCTTAATGGTAGAAAAAAATATTACTTTCAGACTATTAAAGTAACATTTAACAGTAAAACCTCGTCTTACATGGAAATGTTCGTTGAAAACATTGGATCCGTTTTTAAGGAAATATCGTTTCAGCGTGTCCATAAATACGAAATTTGAAGCTCTTTTTCATACAAAACTTTTGAGCTTTCGAAAAACCTTCCCTCGAAAATTCGCCGTTTACAATACTTTCTCTTGTTTTGAAGTAAATGCGAAAATGTATAAAGAAAGTAAAGGAAAGGAACATTCAGTGCAATACATTAAATTCCGTCCAGTACATTGAAGAGATCGATATTGAAAATTGAAAGACTAGGGCCAATTTTCGTAATCCGCGTTGCATTTCACATGCAAAATTTTAACCCCCAGGTGTACATATATGAAATCATGTGGAAGGGAAATGCCAAGCTAATAAAACAGCGCTCGCGAAAATGAAGGAGGAGCATTTCTGAGGTCAGTAAGCCTCCTTTTCCCAATTACTGAACTAGTAAGACGAGTTCCTATAACTTTTTAAAATCGTATCACTTCTTACAACTCGCTTCACCGAATCGTTTCACGGTCGTTTCGACTTGGTTGACGTTCTGTAACGCCACGAGCTGTTGCCGCCAGATCGTGCCCTTGACGCGGCCGCCGCCCAGGGGGGTGTTCACCTGCGGGGGGTGGGGGCGGGGGCGGGGACGCCTAGAGGACCGGCGCGCCGCGTCGCCACGCCACGCCGCCGCCGCGCCGTCTCACTTATCGCTAATTATTCCTCCCACCTTTTTTATTATTATTACTATTTGATGCACGCAGCCACACAATGGGAGGCGGGCGTCGCCGGGCGACAGCCTGCCCCGCAAGTGGAGGGCGAAGGAAGCGCGCACAAGGCTCCGAAATGAACAGACTGTCGCACTGAGCTCCACGCATGTACGACATGTGTCACTTATGAACTCTTTCCGTCGGGATAGTTCATATTAATACTTTAGGGTTGTTTAATGAGAACTTTTTTTAGCCAGAATGGCGATCTGGTAACTTTCTAATGAATATAATATAACTATTTTATCTAAAAAGGCTATTTACAAAACGTCATTTGTTTTAAGAGCATCATTTATAGCTAGAAATGTTATGAGTGTTATTACTCCCGAGGCCAAAAGTTAAAAAACGAGGCGGAGCTTAGGGGAGCCGAGATTTTCAATTTGGATGAGGCAGTAATAACACTAATATTTCGTGATATGTTCAGCATTTTATCAGTCACCATAAAATCTTACGAATGATGCAAAATTTATCGACATTACTGCGATAGTAAACACATGAATTCTGATGCTTCGGCACGTTAGAACGATATTGTGGAGTGTTGCTTGCGATATCTATACTAATAAAAGTGAATTCAACGACATGTAATCGACATGGATTCCACAAAAAGGAGTGTATGAATTGATACGAATAATTTACAGGCTCTTCTTTAGGATTTCAAGCAGTGTCCTTGCAAAGTCTGGTAAAGAATAAAAACAATTCAAGTATGATGATTGATCTAATTTTATTTTGCTGACCTCATGGAAGAGTTGTTCCACAGTTCGCAGAAAGCATCGTAAAAATTGGAAAAAATCTTGAACAAAGTTATTATAATTTGTGAATTGTTTATTTTAAATGAAAATATCTGGCATCAATAATTTAAGATACACACTTCTGAGCAGAAATAAAAATAATATGTTGGACATTGAACTCGAGTTGTTTGGATTGGAGATTCACCTCTGAAGACTGAATGCAAGTAAGTTGTTATTTGTAAGAACTGAGTGAAGTATGATGAAAGAAGACCTTCACCCTTCTTTTTGGCTGAGGTAAGCCATAAGAAAATGATATTTTGACACGTGCCTTGCACTAGGTGATCTTCTTTTACATTTCATACGTTTAGTTCAGCTCGCCTTTTTTCTACTTGTGTCAGGAGTAGAGCCAGGAATGAGTGTTACTATTTTCTTTTCAATACTAACAACTCAATTCTGTAGTTCGTTTACCATCGCAAACACTCTTCCATAACTCGGGAGCGAACATGTCTATTTTCAAATGTTAATAAACTTGATTTGTTCGTTCTTTTATTCACCATTCAACTATTTAGGATTAAAAGGAGGGGAAGAATTCCAGAGCTAAAGAAAAAACGCGTGTAGATTAAAAAGTAATTTCCATGAAAGCGCGTGAAATTTTATTACCTGTTGTCATTATTGGTAAGAGTGATTCTTGAAACGTCTCTGTTAAAATTTACAAACAAATGCAATGTGCGGCTGTTTGCTGGCGGTCATCGTCAATGACTGTGGTGACAAAGTGCAAAAATGGACAAACACGAGCTTCGTGTGGTGATCAGACACTTTTATTTAAAGAAGTTGACTGCGATTCAGATACAATCTGAGCTGAAAGAAGTTCAAGGGGATTCTACTCAAGTACTTAAGACTACGTTACACAACAATTTGAGAAATGTAGAGTTGTTACAGCAGACGGAGACTGATATTTCGTTACCACCATCAGGAAACAAGGTGCGTCTGAGGTTTACTAGAGAACTAAGCTTTTACCAAATTCTGAATAACATTTTGGGATCGCTACATCACAATATATTTTTCCAGTTGTTCAAATGTGTTTTTGCAATATATGATACCCGCGGTCTAGCAGTTCAAACGTTGTTGTGAAACCAAACTACATCATTTCATATATTAAGGCTAGGTGATGACTCGGCGTGGAACGGATGTATATTTCAATAATCGATGAAACGGTCCCTTCCACCCCATCTCCTCGTCCCGTCAGCTACGCTCCCTTCCTCCGTCCTACCCTCTGTCCTCTTTCCCCTACAGACCGCCCCTCACGCGCACCCTCTTCCTACCTACCCACTCCCTCAATCCATCAATAAATATAAATAATAATAATAATAATAATAATAATAATAATAATAATAATAATAATAACAACAACACATCTGTATTAAAACGTCCCACGTAGGGGGGGGCGGCAGACCGTCGCAAGACCTCATTCTCTAGGCGGTACTCACATCGTTAGCATCAAGGTAGTGGCAGCGAGTAAGTGGCTCACCACCAACTTTGGAGTTTGGGCCTACGGTTCATTAGCCGGCATCCTCTGATCAGCAGTCGGTGGATCTAAATCCCACTTATAAAATTCCAGACGATGAGCACGGACCCCCTGCCAGGGTTGCCTGCGTTCTGGCGGCACTCACGTCGATAGCTTGAAGGCGGAGGCAGTGAAGAGACGGGTTGGGGTCCCGAGCCCCCGCAGGCCTTAGCCCGGGTGGCTCCCTGTTGGGCACTTGGCTTGGTCGTGGCAGTGGTCCGATACTCTGGACAAAGAGGAGGGGTTTGCCCCGGCGGACTCTAAGAGGCACATTGATTCCACTCCGGTACTGGCCTAGGAGCTCTGAGCTGTCAGGGTGGCCCGACCCCTTCCTTGAATGGGGAGTTGACAGAGAGGGTAATTGCTTTCTGATGGGGTCCAGACGCTGTCCTTGCACCGGATGGGGGTTCGGATAAAGGCCAAAGGTGCTCAATCCTGGTAGAACAAGGAATTGTGTGGAGTTGTAGACCATGCAGGGAATATATACTAATACGTCACACAACAATAACAATAACAACAATAAATTACAATTGTATAAAGATGAAAAAAATATATAGAGAGGGGAACGTGGGCCGCCCGTCATTTGTTTTGGTTACACCCCTTTTTGTGTTCTGGACGGCCTTGTTTAACGATCTGCAACATTACTTAAATTATTGTTGACTTGCATTTACTTCTAAAATTGAAAAAAAAATCGAAATTTAAAAACATTTAAACGAATTACAAAATTGCTATTTTGCAGTATTCTTATAACGACATTCTTTCAAAAGTATGTCTCTAAAATCGATTTTATCAACAAAATTCTCGTTTTAACGTTCAGAAATTCTTGTTAAATTTCATTCCAGGATCTCAAGTTCTTTACTCAAAACCCCTTTGCTTACTTCCTTGAATGAATGAAATATATATTCAATTTTTAATGATACTGATGCACAAAATTCATATGTGACGTTCCTGTTCAACTGGAATGTGTTTGCATGTGACCATGAAATAATTTCAAACTTGATTCCCCTAATTGACCTGTGCTATAAAAGTTAATACGGAAAATTAGATTAGTCAAGGTGTGCCGTGGAAACCATCGCACTGAATTTTGGCGTGCCTAACCATTGTATAGAAATTTATTCCAACGAGTATGTATAGTTATAAACACAAATTAAATTTCACACATGCAAACAATTTGGACAGGTGCCAAATAGAAAAGCGTTACTAAGCAGAAAAACAAAAATAAAAAGGAACGAGTCTAGTAGCAGCTAGACTCGATAGAACTGCCCCGATAGTGGCTGAGTTCAATATGTATGCTAATGTAATAGTACTCTGTGCTCCGTGACGTTGCAGGAGGCGGTGGAGGGTGCTGTTGAAGGCGCGAGCAGACCAAAGGAAAAGAAAATGGAGGCATGACGAATAGGGTGCGTGGAGGCGTGATATAAAAAGTAGATAATTTTCTAACTCTGCAAGTAAATTTAACACGTTTATACTAGTCACACAACTAAATACTCATTGATACGATACGACGTAATATGTGAATGCCAGTTTGGTGAATTAACCTATTTAATGATCAAGTAAGATTACTGTGAACAGTGTTAGTACCCATGAATTTCCACACAATGCAATATTAAATTAATATTACACTGTTTGCAATGTGTTGTTGTAATTGAAGTATATTCAATTAAAGTCTCTGGTCACTTTTGAATCTTCTCCACTCAAGATTTTCGATGCAGTTTGCGAAATTTTAGCACCAATTCATTGCACTGTCGCGATCTGATGAGAAAAGGAAGTAAAAAGCAGCAAGTATAGAAAAGCCGAGGCTGGCTATGTTCGTAGAGGCAGGTGAAGACGTATAAAATTATGGGACTGCGAGACCCACCGCATGATATGGAAATAAGAGATCAAGGAGGCGAAGAAAGAAACGATAACGTTAAAAAAACAGTGAAACAGAGGAAGGGGTTACAACATAAGATAGTTCACATACACTTTAAAAAACTCGATGTGAATAAAATAAAAATGATAACTTCCGAAGAAGACGGAAGTGATGGTAATATTTACGTGATTCTGATGAATAATTATCCGTTCGATAATAATCGGTGTCATCCAAGTGCAATCGATGTCACACATTTAATGATTGGCGCTGCGAGCGTCCAGGGTCGTGATATTCGTTTGAGTGCATGTGTAGGCGTCTGAGTTCGAGCAAGTGTTTGAAATGGAGTTCATGAAATGGTACTGGGAAGGCCTGCCCAAAACTCAGGCTCTAGAACCTAAGGGTAATAAGCTGGGTTATCGCGTGAACGCGGGTTGATAACGAGGCTAAACGCAATCCTTCAAAGTCAGTTCTACAAAGACTTCGTAGAGAGAGGTTCGGACACCGGCGGCTCGGGCTTAGGTTGCACGGTTGCACAACCCACAGATAATCGAAAAAGATCATATAACATGTAAGGAATATAGATTTTCCTTTTAATGGATTCAATACTCAAGACATTACAGCACTATCGATGTATATGAAATCATTTTGAAATCAAAGAGCGCCTAAATAGCGCTCTCTCTGTCGTGTGGTGCTCTCCCAGGTATTACACCATGTCACGCCCTTGGCTCTATAACTGAATTTTCCCTTTGGCCCTACGCTTCATCATAGGGCCTTCGCTGGCTCAATCGTTGGGTATCGGGTCTTGTCGCCGAGCGCTGCAGTGTCCGAGACACTTCGAGGGGAATACCAATATTCTGTCTTCGTCTGACTAGCTGCAACTTAACTTTATCAATTTTGCGTTATTGAAAGTACACAATTTCAGTCAATTATTGACAGCATTTAATGCATTATTTATGATGTACTGATTAGTTTTCATTTGATATTAAGTTTGTGTAAATTTAGCCGTTCTGGAAGGAAGTACTTTTTTTTCTCTCCAAGTGGATGCACATTTCCGGCTACGATTATACGTGCGTTACAGTCTGTAAATGTTGTGAATACGAATGTGTGTTGAATATCTTCTTTAGTACAATACTGGGGAAGAGTAATTTTCGAAATAAAATCATTTTATTTGTGTAAAATGTGTGCAACAATAGTGTTTGTTGCTAAGTGCTGGAGTACGATCACGGTATTTTCGAAACCATGTTATTGTTTTGTTTGAAATGGATTCTAATACTGTCACCTGCCTCAATAAATACAAAAACGTGAGTGTTCTTTGGAAATCAAAGCCACAACTACGTCCGCGGGAGGTGAATATACCTGACACGGACACTACGCATAAAATTATGTAAGTAATATTTCAATAGTTTTATTCATCTTACTTTCAATTAATTTACAAGAATTGCTTACATTTTATTAAATATTAGTGTCCTCAATTCTGGAAATTATTTCCGTTATTCGATGGAGCTGCAACCTCCAGTTTAAGGCTCCCACAGACTAACGCGGAAGATCCGCAGCTTACGCGGATGGGCCGCAGCGGAAGTTTCGCGTCACGTGTTGCCTTAAGAGCACGTTCAGACCTGTGCGGCAGGCGAGCGTAGCGACAACGGTTTGGCAGCGAAATTTGTAACGCAGTCAGACGCGTTTCTTCCGCTGCAGCTCGAGTTACGTGGAAGTCCGCCCGTGTTCGGGAATTCTTCGCTTCCCTCTGGGTCGAGCGACCTTGCCAACCGTCACCAAACGCTGACTCATAATTGACACTCCGATGTGAACGGTCCTGCGAATCCCGCGGCCGCGTCTAATTTAGAAATTTCCGCGCCGCACCCGCTGAGGATCTACCGCGCCGGTCTTTGGGAGCCTTTATTCGGGCACCAGCCGCCACTCGCCCAACGTGACGCGGTTATCTCAAAACGTCTCAGTCTTCCACGAACTAATAATCACTTTTTTCCATTCTAGTAACGTTCGAATAAAGTACGCAAGAGTATTAATATTTTTAGTCGACACTTTCACTTGTTGATTTTGTTTGCAAGCTTTTCCGTAAAATCGTTTCCACCTTGTTCCCGAGAACACAGTGAACGCTCCTCAAATCTCGACAGAAGCTTTGCTGTTACGATTTTGGCGGAGCCCACCGGCTGAATTTGTCATCATTACCGATATGCCTTTGGCGATATTGGCTGGGAGGTCCAAGGATTCGAGCCTCAACGTTCGCCTATTTTCGAGACTAATTACATACGTAGGTCAAATTTAGCTGCAATCTGGAGAGGAATTCTAGCGGCCGCATGCTCTGGTTGTGCGTTTTGCTCCAATTAGAGCAGATACTCCGATAAATAGCAGGTGAATGTCGAACAGTACCCTAGCGAAAGGACCTCAGACCGCGCGCAGTTTTTCTTGTCTGCCTCTTCCCTCTGGTATACAAACTCCCTATACACATCTAGACTTCGATGTAGTATACAACCGTACATGTCGGGAAACCAGTCTGGAGCTCAGATTTTGTTCTGGCTTGGGCGGTGCCACTCTGGTGGGAGATACCTGGAAAAGAGGACAGGGACAAGGGATAGGAGGGCATGGGGGCGTTATACTTTAGACAATTCTTCATTTTCCCTCTGCAATAGGAAATTTCAATAAATTCGTACCCGGGCAATACGGGGTCTTTCATTTACTTTAAAATACTTTCCACGTGCTGTTTCATTTACACACAGGACGCACAGACACGACCAGGGGGCTGCATACGAGTCGCAAGTGCAGGACAAAGTGACGGCGGGGCAGCGCGCACGGAGGTAGCTCGGGCAGCGGGCGGCGGGGGGGCGGGGGGGCGGGGGCGGCGAGGGCGTCACCGAGGGCGGGGGCGGCCACTGCCCCGGCGGCAGCGGTGCACCGGCCGGCCGGCGGCGGCGGCCTGATTAGCCTGGGCCGGCCCGCCGACCTCCGACCCGCGCGCCATCAAGATACGAGGCGCGCGCGGGCCTCGCACAATGCGGCGAGGTAATGGAGGAACCGGCGCCTCCGCCGCGCGTCTACCGCGGATCCAATCAACGCGCGTTCGCTGGCGGGGGCGGCGGTCGCCGGGCCGCCACTCCAAGTGCGCGGAGGCCGCCGCGGACACACCTACGACCGCCGCGCCGCGTCGCGAGAGTAAAGAGCTCGCGGAGAATGAGGGGCGTCCCGGCCACTCACCGCCCCCCCTCCCCCTGCCCCGCCCATCCCCGCCCCGCCTCGCCCCGCCTCGCCCCGCCCCGCCCCGCCCCGCCCCGCCCCGCCCCGCCCCGCCCCGACTTCGCACATGCTGTCGGTGTTCAAGAAAAATGACGCATCTCATTTCGCCGGATAACGGATTCGAATAGCATAGCCGTTTACTTAGCAAATTACTTAGCTAAGACGAAAAGTACTCTTGTTCTTTTACCAGATTGATTTTTGAGCTATCTTTATGTCCATTTTACTAGGAAAATTATAATATAAAATATAATATGATTATAATGTAAAATAATAAAAATATTTCTTCAGTTAACTGTGGTTGTTAGTGATTCCGGGCGCAACATCTGCTAAAGTCATTAATCCCGTAAGTGTAGTGCATGCGTTCTCATTGCGAGATAGTGGTGATCTTCCCCCACTGGATGGCGAGATCCGGCGCCCATCTACCGACGGTGTACGGGGTTTCCCACAACCAGGTATCTCCCACCAGCTGGTCACTGCCCCAGCCGGGACAAGTTCCAAGTTCCGGACCGCTCTCTCGGCATTTTTGGTAGCGTAGTGTATGTTAATGTAAGTGTGTGTAAGGGGTGAAGATTGAACAAGGAAGAGGAAGGAAAGATACAGCGCGGTCCGTGGCAAGTTTATTAAGATACTGCTCCGGCATTTGCCTAGTGTTGATCGGAGAAACCATGGAACACTTCCGATCATAGCTAGAATTCTTCTCCAGACAGCGACTAAATTCGACTTAGCTCTCTAGCTATGGACGAAAATCCTAACCCCGTTGTGACTCGAACCTAGTACCTCCCGGACGGAGGCACAATTGATACCCTGAGCCAGCTCTCCCGGTAAAATGATTAGTGATGGTAGAGTTTGGTACTTTAAATTTTAGAAAAAAAGGAACACACGGAGATAGAGCCAGACGGAGAGAAAGACATACAGAGTCAGACTGAGGGAGAGACGGAGAGAGAGACTCAGAGACGGAGAGAGAGAAGAAGAGAGGGAGACGGACAGAGAGGAACGGGGAATGAGACGGAGAGAGATAGAGAGACAGAGAGAGAGAGGAGAAGGAAGGAGAAGGAAGGAGAAAGAAGGAGATGAAGCGCAAAACAACGTCTGCCGCGTTCCGCTAGTACCATCTAAAATAGGAACGAGAAGGGTAGCGGATGGAAGGCGGAAGAGTGGAAGGTGGGAAAATCCTAAATGAGGGCTGGGTGTTGGGGCGCCAAGTAGAAGCGGTGAAGTGTTGCTGCCGCGTCGAGTGAGCAGGCAAAACGTATGGGGGGAGGGGCGAGATACGAGCGGGCGTGACGGGTAGATGCCGGAGCAGCCACAACGAACCCGCCAGACGATTCGGCGCGGAGATCATTCCGGGCGCGTGTGTGTTTTCGCGCAGATAGTGGCGAGGGGGCGGGCGGGCGGCGGGCGGGCGCGGCGCCGCCCCAGGAGAGGCAATCTCCCTTTAATTCGCGTCTGCGCGCGCAGAAGGCGGCCGCGCGCTGATTGCATTCCGCGTCTCGCACGCACGTCTGGCGCGAGCGAGGCCGCGCCGCCGGTGCCCGAACTCCGGCCCCGCGCAAGGTTGCGTGCGTGCCGCCCTGCCCCGCCCCCTCTCCACCCCCCCGGCTGGAGGAGAGCACGCTGCGCGCGGGGCGCAGGGCGGAGGAAACCGTCTTCTTCCTTCCCCAACGTCCATACTACGTTGGAAGCACCGGTTCTCGTCCGATCACCGAAGTTAAGCAGCGTCGGGCGCGGTTAGTACTTGGATGGGTGACCGCCTGGGAACCCCGCGTGACGTTGGCATAAACATTTTGCGGCGATGGTGTAACGCTTAGCGTATCGGTCCTATTCGCGGGTTCAATCCCGATCGAAGCCGTGGCAGGGCGAAAAAAATCCTTCGTACGCCGTCCTTCGGAGGGGAAGTAAAGCCGGCTGCCCCATGTTAGTAGGTTTACTGCATGTAAAAGATCCTCAAGCCTAAATGAAGCCTCTGAGCTAAATTCAAACTGCCTGTTTCGTCGCCCAAGCAGTACCTTCTTTCATCCCCAGTAGGTGAAAGGAGCGTAACGAAATTTACGTGGTCAGACGGAAGATCAGGCCTCATGGCCTGAGTCTCGTCACGTAAAATAAGGCATTCATTCATTCATTCATTCATTCTTCTGGGAGCGTACAGGGCCTTGCAACTCGCCATCAAAACCGGAGACAAAGCAGGAGGGTGATACTATAGGAAGCGCCGGTGTCGCCGGGTACAGCTGCAGGTTAGGCGAGCCAAATTCTACACATACAAATTGGCTAATTTATGAGAAATACGGAAAGTATTTTCTAAATGTTCAATTGTTCATAATATATACCTCTAAGAATCCGCCGAAGAAAGCACGAACATCCACGATATCTTTTGTAACATTACGCGCCTGCTTGCGTCTCGCCAACCCGCGAAGCAGCCACGTACGTTTTATGTCGCTGGCAGCAGTTCGAATTTTAGTTCCTGTAGGAAGGTAATAGAGGAGAGCGCGCTACTGTAATGGTCTCCATCACGTCACATGGGAGTTGAAAGGCCCTGGGACCGTAGGCATCTGTAGCAGGAGTCAGTAACTGAACTTCGCTATTCACCACATTACTTACCTATTCCGTAACTTCTTCTCTAATATTCATCATATGCAAACTTTATCCCTATTCAACCTCTGTAAAAACTCCACTCATCCTGTTCGCATCAAAAATAATTATCCATTTTACGTATTTTGTAAATTGTTTTCAGACCTAGAATAGAACCTATGAGGTGCTATCATGGTGTCCTCAATCTCTGTATTAGTATTAAGTTAGGTTGTTGTATTCATTAAGCCATCAATACATATGTGTATTTCAATGAACTGATCTATGTAACAATAAATGAATACTGATCTATGAAACAATTAATTAATAAATATTTTAAAAATGAATCAAACTTCGAAACAAATTTGGAACAAACAAACTTCGAAACAACTTCGAATTAAACATAAATTCCGTTAACGTTTAATCAGCTGTTACGGTGACATCCAATTCGGAGCTTAAACAAAACTACAATAGTGACTACAAAGCTCCCGATTGGATGAAATCGTAACGGACTCTAAGTTTAAATCGAAGTGTGTGAGACTGTTCGAGAGACGCCGCGCCCTAACCACAGGTGCCAACATTTCGGCCGACATTCTTGCGACCTTCCTCAAGGCGAAATGCAATGTGGGGCGAAAATCCTCAGAGCAAAATCTCAAAATAATTTTAGAAGGAATGAAACGAGTGATGACATCTCATGTCTATAATTCATCGAATCTTTAAATTTTCCCAATACATTTATCCTTTGTTGACAACTTAAACATTCAGTTCCTCCCTATACTTGAACATACACCACACCATACATGGCACAAAGTTTTTCAGTCATTCACCAGTCCTCGAATCATTCTCTATCGAGTCAGGCATTTACTTTCGATCTGGTTGTTTATTTTCTTTATCTGCGTATCTTGTCTGTCACTATGGTGTCCGGCCTTGCCAACCTGTAGTTTCAATCCAAGCAGGCCGTGCACGCGAACGTCTTCTTTAATGTTCAAAGTCTCTGACATCTCGACTTGTTACACTATTTTTAACATTTAGAGTTCTCGAGATTTGTTTCTGTTTTACATTAATTTTATCCAACAGAAAATGAGCAAAGGAAGCGCATAAAGTGATAGTGAACGCTAATGTACTGAACAGACTAGCAAACTAGAAGAACAAGCCAAGTTCAAATCAGATCTTTCTCGAAGATCCATCTCTCTCGTAGTTTTCATCACAACCAACAACTGTTCCCCAGAGTTATCTTCACCAATAGAGACTGACGGTTTAGCCCTTTATCGGGGGTCCAAGATAGCGATCGCCCTATCGTTCAAAACTTAATTTGTCAATTATAGATTGGCGTTCCAATACTCATGAACTTTTTGAATTGGCGTATGTATATTATTAATTTCGTTCGCGTGCGGAAATAGAGGGAAAAGTAAATAGCCTAGGGCCATGAGAGAGGTTTCATTAGTTTTCTTATATTCCATGGGGCAGCACGGCTCGGAAGAAGAGCCAATTTATGAAATATTTGCTATTCAAATATTGCATTATGAAAAAGAATTGAATAAATGAGCATTTCTATAACTTTTCATATACAAAGATAGTATTAACAAAATATTGAACAACACACTGTCGATAATACAAATAACGGACTTAATTATAAACCGCAATTTATATTACCACGATTTACAAACTTAAACGCAGTTCGTTATTTGCTCTATATCAGTCTGATAATGTCCGATTGATTAATTGTTAGTTATTCCGAGCGCGACAACTACTGAGGTCATTAGTCCCGTAAGTGTAGTTGAAGATTTTTCATCGGGAGGTGAAGGGGAACTTCCTTCTTTAGATGGCGAGATCCGGCGTCGACAGACCGTCTACTAGCTGGGTTTTCCTCAAACAGGTATCTCCCACCAACGGGGCACCGCAGCCGGGCCCAGCTCTAAGCCCCCAACCGGTCTCCGCGCATATGTGGTAGTGTAGTGCATGTTAGTGTAAATGTGTGTAAGGGGTGAGGATAGAACAAGGAAGAGGTAGTAAAGATCGCGCGCGGTCCGTGGCCCGTTTGGTAGGGTACTGCTCCGGCATTCGCCTGGTGTTTATTGGAGAAGCCATGGAAAACTACCGATCAGAGCAGTCGATCTGTAGAATTCTCCTTCAGACAGCGACTGAATTCTGCTGACAAACTAATGACGAAAATCTTGCCACTGTCGGCGCTGGAACCTAGGACCTCCCGGTCAGAGGTACTGCAGTGCCGTTAGTTGATTCACGGAGCCACCTCTCCCGGTGACTCATAGTGTCAGTAACAAGAGAGTTTGAGGATATTCAAACGTTAAAGCATTTTCGATCTTCTGCGCATCCGCAGATACACAAAAGTGATCAAGCAAAACTTACGCACGCGCAGATCAATAGTGCTTTAACGTTCGAGAGTGCACAAAGTCTCTAGTTACTGACACCATGAGTCACCGGGAGAGGTGGCTCCGTGAATCAACTGATCGAACCTAGCGCGTGGCTCATAGCAAAGTTGCTAGCCTTTCACCATTGAGGTCCGGAGTCGATTCCCGTCAAATCTCATGTGAAATTTGTTCTAACAAAACGAATTTGGCTGCTTCACAAGGGCTAGTCCAACCCCTGTGAAGTGTCCTCAACCTTACCCCTTTCCAAATTCCTTTCCATTTCTGGCCGTTGGGTAGTGTCGCAGGAGCGCGTAGTAGGAGGCGCGTACGCGGAGATTCTACCTGGCGGTCCTCTTCACAACCGACAGACGAGACATACGTAAAATACGCTACGTTAATGAAGGATTACTCCGCGCCCAACGCTCAACAAGAGCGAAGAGACGCGTTGCGTCGATAAATGATATAAGATTAAGGACGCAACAAATTAAAAAAAACACTTTCTAATGTATGAAAGCCCTTGCGATTCCTGCAGTGGACCGGTAGCGGTAGCTCAGTGCATCAACTGATGTCCCTGCAGCGCCTCTGACCGCGAGGTCCTAGGTTCGAGTCCTGATGGTGACAGGATTTTCGACACTAACTTTTCAGCTAGGTCGAATTCAGTCGTTGTCTGAAGGAGAATTCTAGCAGCCGGCTGCTCTGATCGGTAGTTTTCCGTGGTTTCTCCGATCAACACCAGGCGAATGCTGGAGCAGAACCCTACGAAACGGGCCACGGACCGCGCGCGATGTGACCTTCCTCTTCCCTGTCCTATCCTCTCCGCTTACACACACACTTACACAAACATGCACTACACTACCACATATTCCGGAAGACCGGTCGGGAGCTTAGAGCTTGTGGTGCCCCGCTGGTGGGAGAGTCCTGGTTTGCGGGAAACCCCACTAGCCGACGGTAGGTCGGTGCCGGATCTCGCCATCCAGCGGGGGAAGATCACCACCATCTCCCGAGAAAAAAACATGCACTACACTAACGGGACTAATGACCGAAGCAGTCGACGCGCCCGGAAACACGAAAAAATCAAATCAAATCTCGGCAGTGGCAGGTGGTCCCCTCCGTGATTCGCGGCGGCCGCTCGCGCTGCGCAGGCGCAGAGGTGGCGAGGCGCCGGCGCGCCCTGCGCGGCGGGCGGCCGCGGGCGTCGCGATGCAGATGTTTTATGCATGGCGTTAATAGGGCGTATCTGTCATCGGGCGGCGCGGCGATGGTATCGGCACGTCGCCCCAGCGCGCCCGCCTGCCCGCCTGCCAGCCCGCCGACGCTATTGCCCGCCCACAGCTCTGCCCAGCTTGCAGTCCGCCGCCGACTGAGACCAGCGAGAGTCCGAACGCATCCATCCGAGAGCAGGGGACCTCATGAGTTGACGATGCGGCGACGAACACGCGACGAGGTTATGTTGTGGTGAAATGAGGAGGTGATGAGGCATGAGGTGAAGAAGCGAGGAGGTGAATTGATCTTAGATTGGTTTGGTTTGTTTTTTTCGTGTTTCCGGGCGCGTCAACTGCTTCGGTCATTAGTCCCGTTAGTGTAGTGCATGTTTTTTTCTCGGGAGATGGCGGTGATCTTCCCCTGCTGGATGGCGAGATCCGGCGCCGACCTACCGTCGGCTAATGGGGTTTCCCCCTAACCAGGACTCTCCCACCAACGGGGCATCGCCCCAGCCGAGACAAGCTCTAAGCTCCCGACCGGTCTCCCGGAATATGTGGTAGTGTAGTGCATGTTAGTGTAAGTGTGTGTGTAAGGGGGAGAGGATAGGACAAGGAAGTGGAAGGACAGATCGCGCGCGGTCCGTGGCCCGTTTGGTAGGGTACTGCTCCAGCATTCGGCTGGTGTTGATCAGAGTAACCACGGAAAACTACCGATCAGAGCAGCCGGTCGCTAGAATTCTCCTCCAGACAGTAGCTGAATTCGACCTAGCTGAAAAGCTAGTGTCGAAAATCCTGCCGCCGTGAGGACTCGAACCTAGGACCTCCCGGTTAGAGGCGCTGCAGTGACATCAGTTGATGCACTGAGCTACCGCTACCGGTAATTGATCTTAGAGATTGATTGATTGAGTGATTGATGCTTCCAGACCCGTTTGTGAAGTAGGAAGGATGTTTTGTCCCGGAAAGTGGAGGTGTTTTCTTCCTAGCTGGTGGGTGAGATCCGGCGCCATTCTAAACGTCGCTCTGTGGTGTATTCTCTCTTCAGGTATCTCCCTCCACCTAGGCACTATCTCAGCCGGCAAAGGTCTAATCTCTAGATCTGGTATGTGTAGTAGTGTAGTGTGTAAGTGTGTGTATGTACACCGAGACCATAGCACAAGGAGTACGACGGAAAGATCGCACGTGGTGTGTGGCCCGTTTGTGATTGTACTGCCCCGGCTTTTGGCTAGTATTAATCGAAGAAACCGCGAAAAACTTCGATCAGAAGGGGTGCTATGAGTTGTTGTGACTGAGTGGTTTCGGGTGCGACAACGGCTAAGGTTATTAGTCCGGTAATTGTAGTGCACGCTTCTTTCCTCGTTAGCAGGCTGTAATCCTCCCACGCTGAATGGTAAGATCCGGCGTCAACCTTCACCTCGGCGGGGCTTTCCCCAATCAGGAATCTCCCATCAGTGGAGCGCCACCCCAGCCGGGACAAGTTCTAAGCTCCCGACCGGTCTCCCGGCATGTGTAGTAGTGTACTGCACGTTGTTACGAAGATATGGTAAGTTTAGAAGACGATAAAGTGATGAAATGGAAAGGTGATGAAGGGATGAGATGTCGAAGAGGAGAGAGTGATCAGATGATGAGGTGGAGAGGTCGAAAGTTCAAGTGACGAGGCGGCCATTTGGAGAGGCGGAGGAATGATGAAGTGGAGTTACTAAGCGGAGAGATGAGTGACGGAGGGGAGAGGCGAAGAATTGACAAGAGAGATGAGGGAATGACTATTTTGAGAATCAGAGGTGATGATAGGGGAAGTGAAGTGAAGAGGAGGAGAGGTGATGAGGGATGAGTTGGAATAGTAGTAATGTGACGTGCAATGACTAAGACATGTAATTCTCCATGGAAAAACCACGTAAAAGAGTGCACTCTTTTCGAACACTTGAACATTTTTAGTATCTTAAATTTCCCACACCTTCTTTTGCATTCTCTATACAACGAAGATATAATAAGAATAAAAATAATAAGTTTAGACGACAATAATGATAAGTACAAAACCGAATCCTTCGAAGTCAGAACTGTCTTGATGAAATCTTGTTGAGAACCAGGTTAAACAGGTTTTCCTGTAATTAAATCAGATAATGGTTCCATACGTCCTAAAACGAAAAAATAAAATGAGAATGAACAATTTATCCCAATATGAGTATTTTCTCTATGTATAATATGCTAAAATCAGATGACTCTTTTAAAGTTTACATGGAATTATCGACACAAAACCATTGTGCTACTGCCGAATTGATAATTGCTGCCCAGTCTTGTATAAAGCGGAATTAAGACAAAAAATAGGAAATTCCAGATTATGACGTAGGGTAAAGATTACTGTAAAACACATTCCAATAGCGTATAACTTGGAAACGAAGTGTCCCAGCCGCTTAAAACTAGGATTACGTACACCCGCGTGGCAATGAGCGTTGCGGGGAAAGGTGATTTTGGAGAACAATTGGAGAGGGCTACATGTTGGGGTAGATGAGAGTCAAATGGAAGAAAATGGGTGACAAGAGGGGCTGAGTTATATTTCTCTGTACTGTTCTACAAAATGAGACCTTTTTGAAAAATTTATAATAATTTTGGGGATCCCAACTCCATAGTATCGGCGAGCAGTTACGAGCAGCATCCTCATCCAAATTTATGTAAAATTAAAATTAAATGTTGACAGAAATAATATTTTCACGATAAAATTAAAAGGCTATTTGATTTGCCGTGAAATTTAATGTCAACGTTTAGCAATATAAAAATATTTTCTCACGCTCAATTCCGATTATAGAATGCTGTAATGCACAGTTCTGTGGCTAGCTGTTTAACTTAGACCCAGTATGAAGTCATTTTCACTTTTAAAGCAATGTTTACAGAATTATCATTAAGATTTTCTTAAGCTACGCCTTTGTATCCTTATACTAGAATATATAAACTTGGCAAAACAGTAAATCTTTTTCCAGATTAAAAACCTGTTATTCCAAAAATCTTTTACATCCTTCATAACTTGCAGTTAGTAATTTCTTTCTAATCAAATGGAGTTCACATACAAAGTTTCGTTTTCTAAGTTAAAACATCAATCATCAATTTTTTAAAGTGAATAATCTATATATTTAAAAAAATAAGGTATTCTGCCATGGCTTCGTTTAGAGCTTCTACTGAACCGATTGTTGTATTTTTTCTTTTAAATGAAAGCATATGATCCCTAGATGTGTTATCAGATATTGTTTGTGTTGATTCACCAACATTTACGGTGTAAATTAATTAATTAAATCATTCTTCAATAGTACGCTTATCAATAGTCAATTGTTTTCTTTCAAAGGGTGGCAGTTTGATGTTTTGTGGGTGTTCAAATGGTGGCACGCTGCTTGATATTTTGTTTTGATTGTTGAGATTTGTTTACAATTCGTCAAAGTTTTGTTTCAGCGTAATAATTGCATTGTGGTGTTGACTGCACGTATTTGCTTCTGTGGTGTATTTTGTAGAGAACATTCGCACAGTGGGTTTTGCTCGGTTGTAATACTTTAGTGAGGTTGTTTACAGGTTATGTCGAATTCCGAATCGTTGTCCACGCGCCCCAAAAGACGCAAACGTACATTAACTGAACGCAGGGAAAGAGAAAGACAGCGTAGGTGTCGTGACGGTGAGGTCGTTTCGTTTTCTATTGGGTCATTGTCTATAAGATGTCAGTTTTGTTCTGCTTTGTACTTTCCACGTGAGAGAAATTCTGCAAACGATTTACTTTGTGTTGCTTAAATGGGAAAATAAGTATACCTTCGAGCAATATGCCAGAAGAAATCAAACAGTTGTTCATAGGAGATGATGACACATCAAAAAACTTTAGAAATAATATCCTTCAGTATAATAGTGCTATATCTCTTGTGCCGATATTGCATTGTCACCTGGTCATGGGCCATACGTGTTCAAAATTTTGGGAACTCATCACAGAATATCTTCGTTATACCCTGAAGATCCAAACAATGCATTGTATTGTGAACATTAGTCTGGGTACAGTATTTTACATTTATCTCAGATCTCACCGTCAAATTTTGACGGGTTCTCACTAGTTATATAAAATATCTTCCTTGCGGAAATATCAAAATATGAATAAAGAAAATATAAATGTGGAAGTTTACAGCACACTGTTTAGCGGGTAGCCTAACCGAGCTCGCAAGGGGTTGGCTTAATTTTCCGCAATGGGAAAGGTCGGCCATGCCACCTCCATACATTACAACCTCCTTGCACCAGAGTGACCAGATGATAGGAGACACCCCTATCTGAGTAATCTGGTACTAGCTGCCAATCCATCAGCTCTGGGATTATACTCCCATCTAAATAGTGAAACTTCATGGTCACAAATTGGAAGGAGAGAGGAGGGCAATGTCATCCATTCTGGAACTCCAATACCAAACATTTAGGTCGTAACGAAGCTCCGAATTGGATAGAAGTCCGGTAACTCTCCGTCCAGCTCGTGACCTCGAAGTGCCACTCTGTTTAAATCGGAGTACAGTGCTCGCATTGGAAATACGTTACCGCCGATGTACACTTTTTGGTCTTGTGATTCAATTGTTTTTAGGGAGTGCAGAATTAGATACCCGCACGCAAACTAATTAAAGAGATTGCACGCATTATGGGCGAGGAAGAAAGGGAAAGACAACGGAACAGTGAGTGGCAGAGTTCATCTATCCGTCACTCTTTTCGCTACTGGAGTTGTGATTAGCTTAAGTAAATGTCTATTTCAGAATATTATTTCCACGAAGATTTTCGCACCATGATTTTACTTCCAGTATCTACAACGACTTGTTCCAATTTGATCATTACCCGGGATAGATTCTTATAGAAATAGATCGAGGCCCTTCTCAATTCTTTCAGTGAATCCTCTGACGGAATCTCTGTAAGGAGTCATGAAGTGTCGAATCAAATGTAGTAATTTAAAGGCGGGCAGCTCTAATGGAATTGGTTCTATATGATGATTAAAAATTCCTTCGGACCCACGAGGCGGGGCTTGTATTATACACAGTGAACATAAATAAGACAATCGTCTAAATTTCGATATTATCAAAGAACTAAAATACTGTTCACACGAAGAGTCAGAAGCTCTCACGGCCTAATGATATAAATTATTGTTCGTATGAACTCGCAATTTGCTGCCACACGATCATGTAAGCACTCACATGAATACGCAGAGGCAGAGCGCGCAACAGTGCGCGCGCAAGTCGGGGCGGAGCACCACGTGCGTGAGGACGGACTGGTGGCACTGCGGGCAGGTCACGCGCGCCGGCCGCTTGCCCAGCGGAGGCCCCACGCGCGATTCCACCACTGCGCACGCCATGAGCCACCGTTGACCTCTGCATCTCTCAAATAAAAATAAGGTAAAAGACGTCGTTCCAACGTCGTTTTCCTCTATTTAACGTTTGCCAAGAAGAAAACACCCGACAGCAGTGGCGGCTACGGCAGGGAGGTTCAAGGGACACTGCCCTCCCTAATAATGTACATCCACCTTTCCTTTCAATTATTTCGAAATGCTAGTTTTTCTTGATGCGCGAAATCCTTTTTCCATTGATCCATCACAGAAGAGGTAACTGTATTTGGTACATCCTCCTTGAAGTTCAAGGAGGATATACTTTAATCCAGCTTTAATTTCTAATTCATTTATCACTATCACTATTTAATCACTATTTTTAATAAATGAATTGTAGTTGATACGATATACAAGATACGATTGCTCTTCATTTTGATCTCAATTTTTCGGTAGTGACGTATTTTCATAGATTCCATTAGTCCTAATTTTTATAAAACTCATCATTTAGATCAAAATACAGTTTTAAAGGATTTTCGCCATTCCTATCGTACAAGGACACCATTAACATTTTCGGCGATGAAATTGGTAAACTAGGACACCATTTACATTTTCGGTGATTATCGCTGATGAAGTTGGAAAATTAAGTTCTGATTTATTCTTGGAAAGTTCTAAACCTCTCTCAAGTTGAATCAACACACTTTGAGTTACCTTGTGTGAATGAGATTAGGTGAATGTGTAAAATGGATACTCAAGGGAAAATTCCCGTTTGAAGAGGCTAAAAGATTATTTTGAAAACAAGACACTTTAATGTCTTCCAGAGCATAAAATAAACCATAAAAGTTTATTTCATGCCCGAAATACTTAAGCTGTTGACAACTGTTATTAGTTTTAAACTAGAGGTGCTACAGAATGGTACAGACTTTCTCATAGCATTTTTTTCTAATTTCCTTGCTGTGGTCTGGCTTCAAGGTCTTTTTCCACTCCCTGCCATCTATCGTCGCCTAAAGTACATTTTTTTTGCCATTTTCTCAACTTTCCAGTTTCCTAATAGTAGAACCGAAATATTACTTCAAAAATACTAAAGAAGAGTAAAACTACGCCCTAAAGAGAAATTTGCATTCAAAAATTTGAAACCGTTTTTAAGAAAATGACGATTAAGCATTACTGTAAATGCGAAATTCGAAGCTCTTTTTCATAGGAATCTATTCAGTTTTCGAAAAACTTAATTTGAAGTTATTTGAACCATTTTCACTCACAAATGCAATAATGTATACAAATTGATGGAAATGTGCATATTAACGGCGTGAGACATTTAAAAAAAATACATGTGTAATTTTGAAAAAAACAAAAACAAAAGAATACACCAAAATCAACTTTATCGTCATGTTAAACAGTGCAAACAGTACTATCCGTTGAAAAAGTTTCAAGAAAAAATTAGGAGCCATTTTTAAGAAAATGGCGTTTGAGCGTTTCTGAAAATGCGGAATTTTGAGCTCGTTCCCACAGAAAACAGCTGAGTTTTCGAAAAAAATTATTTAACATTATTTAAAGAACATGTACTCATAAATTCAATAATGTGAAGAAATCGCCTCTACTGTATTACCGACGCGAGAGAAGTAAAAAAATTATATTCTTGTAATTTTTGAAAAAAACAAAATAGGGCAATATAGCGTTTATGTTATCTTATACAGTATATTTAGCGCTATCCATATCAAAAATTTAAAAAAATTGGAGCCGTTATGAAGAAAATCTTGTTTTTGTGTTTTTTTAAATTGCAAATCTTGCACGCAATATTGCGCGAAAACTACTAAAATTTTCAAAAAATCTACATGACCTTATTAAAAGAACTGATTATGAGCAGCAAATTTTTTTTGAAGGAAAAATCTCTATCTTTAATTTTGTAGTTGTAGGAAGACGCCGAAAGGAATTCAAACTTTTAAGATTTTCGAAAATTCAGTGTTATCCCCGAAAATTGTACATTTGCCACCTTTATAGGTGTATTTTACTCTATTCTTACAATAAACCTAAAGAAAAAAATTGAATCCATTCTTGAAAAAATTTGAATATGTTGCATGTTCATGTAAAGTACCCGCAAAAATTAATGAATGTTTATCAAAATTGCAGAGCTTCGACTCAGGGCAGATCGACAGGGGTTTATTCAGTTTGGAAAAAATCGCACGAATAGTTTAGGTGCTAGTGTTGTTTACATACACCAGACGGACGGTCGTTTTGAAAAAAACACTTTTTCGGTATCAGGGGACCCCAAAAAGTGTATTTCCATTGAAATTTTCCTCGAAATCGATTTTCCGCCGCATTACATAACTATCTCTATACTACGTATATTACTACGTATACGAAAAATTAAAAACCGTAGAGGTCATTTCTGTTACTAATTCAAAATCTAATGTATCGCCGTGTTCACTATTTATGAATTGAAAAATATCAGGCTCATTTGAAAAATCTTGATAACTTTCCAGTTCCCCACGCTCTTTTTAAAATGTCTGCACTCTTTGCAATATACCGTATTTTCCAACAAGCCTTCCACAAATGCACCATGCTACGTAAGTTCAGTGAACAGGATTCATATTAAAACGTAAATTCTTACCATTCTTTGCAATTACGCCGTACTTTTTCGACATTAGTAAATATTAAATGGAATCGAATTTTTGGCGCATGGGTAGAGTTCCAAAACTATCACGAATATTAAACTGGGCAAAATATTGCGAACAATCAATGACCTACCTATTATCATCCTTCGCAGACTGGGTTCCGATCTCCGCCTTTCATTCCGTCTAATTTCCTCAATTAGTTCGTCATTGTTAGGAGAGGGGTTAGTCATTTTCGGGTATATTACTCTACCAATTACAAATTACCAATTAGTTTTACATCCATTTCTTAGATTCATAAATTATGCGGTGAGATGGCTCCGCTTAACATTACAGTCAGCTACATTGAAACAATTGCCAACAAATTAGAATGCCTTTGAGACTTCATTTTAAATTCCGTCACCATGACAACACACTCGTAATTCATGTTATCGCTGAATGAAATGGAGAAAAATTTCTTGGTTTCGATCTCAATCGATAAGAAGTTGCCAGGGTAAAGAGACTACCCAACTTAATTTCCAGAACAATCCCTCTAGGGACCGCTTCACTGATACGAGTGTGAATGAATCTTTAGTTCCCGAAGTCATGCATCGAATCTGATTAAGACGCCATTTACAATCCTGATAAAGGTGGGGGCATTTACAGTACTTATAAATGTTTGGGGGTCAGAAGAGTTAAAAAAAAACTAACAGTGCCGCCGCTAGGCATGGGCAGACCGGGCAATCGCCCGGGGCCTCGCAAATCAAGGGCTCGCAAAAATTAACAAAATAGAAAAAGAAAATAGAACGCGAGAAAATAGTTATCGTAATTTTATAATTCGCAGTACAATAGTCTGATATTTCATAAAATTTTCCATCCACCTTAATTAATTAATTATAGTCATTACTAGGAAGGACTACCTGAAATGAAAAACAATCCTAAAAATTTTACAAAACAATGTCATCGAAAGCTACCTTCGAATTTTCTTCTCTTCATATCCAAGATATTTTAACATAAGTTTTTGCAAAATTATGTATATTATACAGATATTGGCCATGTATTTTTATTTAAGTTTAAGATTGAATATCCAAATTGAAATAAAATAACTCATAGTTTCTTGAAATAACATTCACCTTTTTCATTTTTCCCCGGGGCGGAGCTACGTTTCAGCATCGCCCCGGGCCCAAAATTGTCTAGCTCCGACACTGACTATCAACTTCCGAAAAATTATTATATTCTTTGGGTTTTTATCCAATTTATCCACATTGATATTCATTGAAGTGTAACTACAGTGTACGTAATTTTTAACTCGTAGTTAAAGGTTAGGGGCACTTGTTCCATTTCCATGAACTCTCGAAATTTTATGAGCTGCGAAAAAATGTACGTTTGAGGCAAAGTCGTCACCAAACAACAGTGGCGAAGATGCACAATCAATTTTTACTTTCTCGCTACAGAGTAGAGAGAAAGTTATGTAATACCGCGCGAAAAAACGGCGAATTTTTGACAGAAAAAATATTTTTACTGAGCCCTGGAAACGAAAGTGTGGATAAATCCAGTTGCTAAATTTAGAAAAAAAATCCTCTAGCACGAGGTGTAGCCAGAATCCATGTTTTGTGGATACTTGATACCGAAAAGTTGATTGACGGCAAAATGTTTCTCTGCCTGTCCGTCTGTGTACAACGCTAGCGGCTAAACCGTTCATCCGGTTTTCTCCAAAATTGATATTCTCCAATCGATCTAGCTGATGTCAAGACCACTGGAATTTGAAACCGATATTTTAATTTTAGGGGGTGGTGTACATCAAGTCCCTGGGACATTTTCCAAATTTTCAAAAAAATTACTGCACCGTTTCTGAAGTCCCAGGGACTTCATGTACACCACCCCCTAAAATTAAAATATCGGTTTCAAATTCCAGTGAAGGACGTATAAGAGAATGGGGCATGTCTCATGTTTGGTAAAAACCCTGTTTTTCGAAAATTGCAAAAGTTCAAATTTTTTTCAGATTCTTCCTACAACTAAAATATTAAAGATAGAGATTTCTTTCCATAATGAACTATGTTCCTTAAAAATAGATTTTGAAGTAAGATAATGCACAATTTTTAGAAAATTTCAGTATTTTTCGCGTAATTTAGCGTGATAGTACGGGCGAGAAAGTATGTGCTGATTTAGCACCAATAGTTGAAGTTGGGGAAAAGAAAGCGTTAGATCAACGGCTTGTTTTACTAGGGACCTTTCAACAAGTGCATGTCGGAATCGAACCTCTTTTTTCAGTAGATAATCTCTATTTTATGTCTTGTGAAAAAATTAGCTGCCATCTCGCGAAGGTACTGAAAAAATGTAAAAATTATGCACTTTTCACGATGCAAACAGTCGTTCGCGCGAGTTCTGTACAGCCCTGCATACTGAAAGATAACGTCCACCTAAGGAACAAGCGCTCCTACAAGCACGAGCTCCAATTCGGGGCAGCGAAACACTAAGCTAAGGGAAATAACATTGCTCATTCCTAGACAAGCCCTCAATGCCGCGCGGCGCAGCGCCTATTCTTTCGGTCACTAGGTATAAGACATTGCGAAACAAAAACCCGATGCTAAAGAGTGCCCGCGGCATGTAAGTTTAACATTGTAGGCCAATTTTCGATTATTTTTGACACAGACACATCAATTTATGATAGTTCTGTTGATTGATTTTGTTGTACATCCCGGTAAATCAGTATTTTTTGGATCATAATCCATGCTGATGCCAGCCGACTTGGATGGCCGAGGTGTCTAGAGCGTGTGCCGTCTCAACGCCTCGGCCCGAAGGGTCGCAGTTTCGAGTCCCGTTGTGGGCATGGTTGTTTGTCCCTTGTCTTGTTTGTGTGTGTGTATGTGTCGCAGAAAGCCTTGTGAGTCCGCTAAGTGTAAAGGTTAATATGTGCCCCCATGAGGGACCTAGAGAGTACCTGGCGCAGTCGAAAATTGGCGTCATTTGTAGGTGCAAAAAGCCCCCGAAAAAAATGCTAATGTCACCTGGTGAACTAGGCCGAGAAACAAAAATGCCTGTGAATATCATTGTTTCGATAGACAAGACGGCTCTGCGTAAACCGGAAGCCAACGATTGGCTGATTTAAATTATTACAATCAATTAGTCACCGTCTTCGGTGCCGCTGGAAGCAGTCTTGCCGAATACGGCGGTTTCAGCAGTAAATATATTTTCTTACGCGCCAATGAAGATGTGGTTGGAACGTCATCAGTGCTCGCTGCGAGCTTAGGTCTTCAACTGTTTATTGCCCTAGGGAGGGGAAGCAAGGTTCAAGAAAAGTTGCGCGGGTAATACGTGCATGTGCGTCTTTTTTTTTCCCTAGGGCTTATATCCAGCCGACAGCCGGTTGCCCTTTACGTCCCGAAGGGACGCATATTCGACCAAACACTAGACAAACACTTGCAGGCTCCTCTGATCTGGGGTCAGCAGAACGCGAGGCCCTCCGCGACAACACACACAAAGTCACGGGGCAAACAGCCATGCCCAAGGCGGGACTCGAACCCGCGACCCTTCGGACCGAAGCGCTGAGTCGGTACTCGCTCTTAGCCACCTCGGCCATCCAGGTCGGCGCATGTGCGTCTTATTGGCCGAAAAAGTTCCTTCATTCACCGCGTGGTGTCGCTACAGATAGGTGAGTCCAAATAGCAGCAGACATTTTTCCTGCACACCCCCACCATATCTCCAACACCGGAGATCAGTCTCCCTACAGTCTTCATGGTTGACCGTGAATATTGTAAGGATATTCAACACTGATGGTGGAGGGAATGTGTGAAAAGCATCGACACTAATCGGCGCATCTATAATTCAGCGACATCACGCGGTCAATGGGAGAACCTTTTATGGCATTTTCGGCCAATGATCACAAGCTCATGGGTCAAATCACGTTAGTGAGTCGATGGCATTAGTAAATGTCAATGACATTGGTCAATACTTGTCACTTTCCTCAGTCAATACTTATCATCATCGTTTCGGGACGAAAAAAGCCGAGATAAATTCATTATTTCTTTCACAGCGTGATGTCGTTGAAGTTCAGGTCTATCGATGGCTCGATGTTTCTTGTACACCATGCCTACAACCACATATACCTACACCTCCATCATGCCTTCAACACCAGAATTGAGACTACTACTTAAAGTCTTCGAGACATAAGGTCCAGGAGACGTTTCGCTACACTTGTCCAAGTTGGGGGGAAGCTCCAGCTTTTGGCGCTCGCGATTAGCATAAAACAACCTTTAGCAACGCAATTTATTATTTTTTCTTCTCCTTCAGGTACATAGGCACTGCCTGTTACGCCTCCGTTCCCATCTGGTCACCCCATCTCTTCTTCGGACGGCCAGGATTTCTTCACCCTTGTGGGCGGTATTTTAGAATTATTTTCGACAGGTGATTGTCTTTGATCCTTTCAATGTGCTACGTCCAGGAATTTCGATAGTAATTAATTTTCTCTTGAAGCAATTTATTCCTAAATAATTTATTCTCCGATTTCGCGGCGTTAAGGAATAAGGCTAGACTTAATTCACGAGAGAATCTGATAAGCCCCTGAGAGAAGAGCCCATTTCTCGTTACTAAATCTCACGAGAAATAATTTCTACAGTAATCGAGGGGTTTTGTTTTGTAATTCATCGGTAATAAGCTATCATCATTTCTAATATGCAAATCAAATCAACCTACTAAAATGTAACTCATCTCAAGAATTAACTAGTTTTTTTTATAAAGAGTGAAAATCATTGTGCAATAAATCAGAATTGTCAGTATACTTACCCGGAGAAGAACATCGAGAACCACACATGTACAGGAAAGTCATCTCACAGCGAAGGAAAGTAGAGTCAGGAACTCCACTCTTTAGTCTGTGCTAATGTTATCTCACCATATCTGCAAAGCAAACACCGTTGATTGACATGATTGTCACAATTCTCTTTTCGTCAAATCTTTAGCTTCTCATTCTATATAAATTCTTATCTTAAACATGAAGGAAATAAACACACCAGAAAAACAACGAAAACTACTTATAAAAATGAGAAAGTTCCTAGCAAGCACAATATTCCCATTCCTTTTTCATGAAAGGACTTATCAAGATGCAATTTATATATGAAGGGATTATTTTAATAGCGGAACAACTCCTCTTTTTTGAGAAATTGAGTTAACTCCATTTTGAGGTCCGCGCAAGTGTTATATATTTATTCTGAAAGTGATAGAACTGCAAGTTCTTTCTGTGGACGACATAGCGCATTACAATAAAAGTGAATCACAGGAGATTGCAATCTATTTATTTTGATAGTGGTACAACTCTAGTGGTACGGCTACGTTGTTTCCTACTAGTCTCGTGATGAGTAATTTTAGAGATATTTATAGCGTCTGCAGTGATATGATGATATAGAGCTTGAGCCAGATTTGGTAATAGGAACAACAAAAATAGTATAATTATATCGCACATTTTTTATTTAACACAGAAATTGTACTTCATGGTCTGTGTGTTAAAAGATCTTCAAAATCTGTAACAAGAAGAAAGAAAAATGAACAAAATTGTGTCTGTAACTGGCTAAAAATTAGATGTATTAGATTTTTCAAATATAAGTCTTTTATAATTATGTACAAGTAAACCTTAAATCAAGAAATTGCTTCCTATACAGTAAACTTCACTACAAAATAAAACAACAAAGGATGAGGAAGAACTAAGATTTTCAAAAACTTAAAAATACCGCTTCTACACTCACAGCAAAGGAATGTTAATGAGAAGAAACAGGATAAGCTTGATTTGTTTCCATTCATTTCAAGCACTAATCATGCTTATTTCACTGATCTGCTGGTAGGAACCGGACGATTTCAAGATGATGCAGAAAACTGAATGTGCCTCAACAGTAACATTAAATTACATTTAATATTTAATCTGTTTTAACAAATCGATTTGCCTTCATTTCCAACTTTTCTAAGAACGACATCTACTGATTTGGACCACCAGCCACATTTTTATAGTAGTTTTATGGTATGGTTTATGATAGTCCCTTACATCCCCAATATTCCGCGAAACATACAACATGCTTATTCATATAATCTTCAGACTACAAGTAAATATCTTATAAGAGAAAAACAACTTTTTTGCCTAGCTCCATCCTCGAATTTTTATAAACATTTAACTTTAGAGCTCAATACCTCGAAACGAGGTATGTACCACAACTAAAATTATGCCTCCAAATAAATGATCGTTTATTTTCTACATTATCAGTTTTGTTCATTTATTCTAAGCGAACGTGGAACAAAAGGCAAATCCCAGAGGAAACTCAGACTCACTCAAAATTCTCGTGTCCAAATATCGAAATATTGCTTAATAATGATGATTATAGTGTTCTCACAAAATTCTTATATATCCCTGCTTTTGTAACAATTCGTACAGTAAAATTATATTTAATGAAAAATGAAGGTTGCACTAAGCATATACAATTAACCTAGATCAGTCAAGGAACATAATATTTTATGAAAATCCCGTGTTTGGTTTAGACTATAGTTAGAGTTCTAAAAAGACCCCCTATAAAGCCTTACTATAGTGAAGTTGACGGACGGGCATACGTGTTATCGTAAACGAGTTTTTCGACACAGGACCCACAAAATGTGGATTGTGACAACACACTATAGAGAAATTAATTTATTATATTAGGAGCAAGGTAAATTCACTTTCCCAGAATCAGGGACCCACAAAATGAGTTGATTTTCTTTCTGTCGAAAAATCGCCATGTACTATTGTATCATTACAATAGTACAATTACATTTCTCTATGCTACGTAGAATACGAGAAAGTGAAAATTACTCAGAAAAAGATTTTTCGCGAGAAAAGGTCTTCTCTCACCTTACGTCTACGAACACGAAAGAACAAAACATCACAAAATACTTCACGTCTCTTAGCAAGATCGCGAGTTACTACACTTCGTTTCTTCTAACGTGGTGGCTGAGGGTAGTATCTCCCAGATGGAATTCGGCACGACCTTTGGCGTCTTTCTTGGTCCTGCCGCAAGATGTCGCATGATCGCGACCGCTTCAAGCAGTGCCGTAGATCAAGTGACTCTCGCGGCAGGACTGAGAATGACTCAAAAAGTTGTGCCGAATTTCATCTTGGAGATACTACCCTCAGCCGCCACGTTAGAAAAACCCAAGTGTAAGAGAAAGCGGCCGGGGTCACTTCCCTTGAAAACCCGGATCGCAACTCGCACCACTTTTGTGACGTCAGTCTAGACTCGAACGTACTCACCAATATGAAACTATGCATTTTTGCTCCTTTAATATATGTTGTTTTTTAAGTTTTCTAATTACGAGTTACAGGCTATACAAAGATTCTTACAAGTCTGTCGAATTCTTTCTTTTTATACTTAAAATAATGCGTTCGATTTATGCGAAGGCTGACCTAGTGGAGGAAAGTTTCAAAAATTGGTATTGACAGTTAAGTTACAGTTCCATCCTCGGTGCAGATTATTCCACTAAGGTACCATTGCATCTGATTACATCATGATCCAAGTGAAATGGTGCATTAATTTCCATGATCTGACAACATTGCTCAATAAACACTCACAAGCTGACTCGTGTAGAGCCTGAATGAAGGATTGAATTCAATATTGAACAAATTCAGGAAAGTTGTTTTAAACGGGATTTTCTTTGAAATATGCTGATTTTAAATAGACCCCCCCTCTCTCTAAAAAGTTAATTGTTAAACACTTTCAGTATATTCATCTAATGAGCGCCTGATGCTATATATATATATTTGTTTGGTGACACCTGCCCAAGAGTCAACAATCTAGTCTTCAAATATATTTTTTTTATTCCCTTACAAATAAGTAATGAATGGAAAACAATAAAAAGCCATTCGTTTCCAAATGTAATGAATTTGTGGTTAAAATATTGATCACGAAATTATGTTGTTTGATGGTATAAAATATTTCTGTGGTTTATAAGCAAAGTTGTTACAATTTTTAATTACAAGAGTTTCTGCACAAATATACTGTTTTGTATGCTCTGTAAATAGTTACCAAAAATAATTGTTGTTATATAATTTTTTTGAGTTGCAAAAGCTTTTCTAAAATTGAAAAAAGATCCTTTCGACTTTGTTTCTTTCTTACAAACCAATATGATTGTTGTTGTGCAGTAGATTTTTGAATTCACAATCTAGTTTGTTTAAAATAAAGAAAAGGAAGAAACATTTGTAATTCAAATTCAAAACCTCAGCACCTCCACTAACAAATATTTAACCATAGGAAATGTAGAGGTCCTCATGACACGATCACAGTAATATGTCCAGTAATCATGGAGATTACTGGATATATTGCCAATAACATGTTTGTTGTTGTTGTTGTTGTTGTTGTTGTTGTTGTTGTTGTTGTTGTTGTTGTTGTTTTTCATCAGAAAACAGGGAAAAAGAAAATGACATGTCATGTGCCACTTATTTAGTACATTCAATTGAATTAGGTCTCTGGGATGACTAATGGGCAGCGTATTAGCTTCCCTTCCCCGGGTTTGATTTCCGGTCGAGGCAAAAATATAGTTGTATTTTCCTTTAAAATCGTCCCCGTTTCTGTAGCTGTGTATAAATTATAAATTAAATTATGGTACCGTATGCCAGTTGCGATTTATAAGTCGTAAAACATTAATTTGAGCAAATCAGCATTTTTGAAGAACCTACGCACATTTAAACACCCCGCGTCGGTATCGTCAATGCACTTTCACCTTTCATTTCGATGAAGTTGACAGTGCCGAAACTCTGCCGTGTTGAATTTTTAGGGTCTTTTCTTACGTGGAAACACATATCCATACTTACGTGAAAACACATATCCATTTTTCGCCAACTTTCCGCAGATCGAGATAACGGCTGATTAAGAGCCCTAGGACGCTGAAATTTGCATGGAAGATACACAACAATCTGCTCTGTTTTCGAAGTTTAAACGTATTTTTAAGGAATTTTTCAATAATTTTCAAATTTTAAGCCTAATAGAGGAAAATATTCCATACCATTGTAATCGCCGTCAAATTTCCTGTTGGGAAGGGTTTTCTTACTTTGGAAACGGGTTTAAATCTTTAAATGCGTGTAACTCGGGAACTAAGAGCCCTACGACGCTGAATGTTGCATGGAAGATACACAATAATCTGCTCTGTTTTCGAAATTTCAAACGTATTTTTAAGGAATTTTTCATTAATTTTCAAATTTTAAAGCCTAATAGAGGAAAATGCTCAATACCATTGTAATCGCCGTCAAATTCCCTGTTGGGAAGGATTTTCTTACTTTGGAAACGGGTTTAAATATTTAAACGCGTGTAACTCGTGAACTAAAAGCCCTAGGACGCTGAAATTTAAATGGAAGATACACAACAATCTGCTCTGTTTTCGAAGTTTCAAACGTACTTTTCAGGAATTTTTCAATAATTTTCAAATTTTAAAGCCTAATAGAGGAAAATGCTCAATACCATTATAATCGCCGTCAAATTTCCTGTTGGGAAGGGTTTTCTTACTTTGGAAACGGGTTTAAATCTTTAAACGCGTGTAACTCGGGAACTAAGAGCCCTAGCACGCTGAAATTTGCATGGAAGATACGCAACAATCTGCTCTGTTTTCGAAGTTTCAAACGTATTTTTAAGGAATTTTCAATAATTTTCAAATTTTAAAGCCTAATAGAGGAAAATGCTCAATACCATTGTAATCGCCGTCAAATTCCCTGTTGGGAAGGATTTTCTTACTTTGGAAATGGGTTTAAATCTTTAAACACGGGTAACTCGGGAACTAAGAGCCCTAGAGCGCTGAAATTTGCATGGAAGATACACAACAATCTGCTCTGTTTTCGATGTTTCAAACGTATTTTTAAGGAATTTTTCAATAATTTTCAAATTTTAAAGCCTAATAGAGGAAAATGCTCAATACCATTGTAATCGCCGTCAAATTTCTTGTTGGGAAGGATTTTCTTACTTTGGAATCGGGTTTAAATCTTTAAACGCGTGTAACTCGGTATCTAATAGCTCTAGGACGCTGAAATATGCAAGGAAGGTACACAACAATCTGCTCTGTTTTCGAAGTTTCAAACGTATTTTTAAGGAATTTTTCAATAATTTTAAAATTTCAAGCCCTACTAGACGAAAATGCTCGATCCCATTGTAATCGCCGTCAAATTTCCTGTTGGGAAGGGTTTTCTTACTTTGGAAACGGGTTTAAATCTTTAAACGCGTGTAACTCGGGAACTAAGAGCCCTAGCACGCTGAAATTTGCATGGAAGATACACAACAATCTGCTCTGTTTTCAAAGTTTCAAACGTATTTTTAAGGAATTTTTCAATAATTTTCAAATTTTAAAGCCTAATAGAGGAAAATGCTCAATACCATTGTAATTGCCGTCAAATTCCCTGTTGGGAAAGATTTTCTTACTTTGGAAACGGGTTTAAATCTTTAAACGCGTGTAACTCGGGAACTAAGAGCCCTAGGACGCTGAAATTTGCATGGAAGATACACAACAATCTGCTCTGTTTTCAAAGTTTCAAACGTATTTTTAAGGAATTTTTCAATAATTTTCAAATTTCAAAGCCTAAAAGATGAAAATGCTCAATAACATAATAATCGCCGTCAAATTTCCTGTCGGGAGGATTTTCTTACTTTGGAAATGGGTTTAAATCTTTAAACGCGTGTAACTCCGGAACTAAGAGCCCTAGGACGCAGAAACTTGCATGGAAGATACACAACAATCTGCTCTGTTTTCGAAGTTTCAAACGTATTTTTAAGGAATTTTTCATTAATTTTCAAATTTTAAAGCCTAATAGAGGAAAATGCGCAATACCATTGTAATCGCCGTCAAATTCCCTGTTGGGAAAGATTTTCTTACTTTGGAAACGGGTTTAAATCTTTAAACGCGTGTAACTCGGGAACTAAAAGCCCTAGGACGCTGAAATTTGCATGGAAGGTACACAACAATCTGCTCTGTTTTCGAAGTTTCAAACGTATTTTTAAGGAATTTTTCATTAATTTTCAAATTTTAAAGCCTAATAGACGAAAATACTCGATCCCATTGTAATCGCCGTGAAATTTCCTGTTGGGGAAGATTTTCTTACTTTGGATACGGGTTTAAATCTTTAAACGCGTGTAACTCGGGAACTAAGAGCCCCAGGACGCTGAAATTTGCATGGAAGATACACAACACTCTGCTCTGTTTTCGAAGTTTCAAACGTATTTTTAAGGAATTTTTCATTAATTTTCAAATTTTAAAGCCTTATAGACGAAAATGCTCGATCCCATTCTAATCGCCGTCAAATTTCCTGTTGGGGAAGATTTTCTTACTTTGGAAACGGGTTTAAATTTTTAAACGCGTGTAACTCGGGAACTAAGAGCCCCAGGACGCTGAAATTTGCATGGAAGATACACAACACTCTGTTTTCGAAGTTTCAAACGAATTTTGAAGGAATTTTTCAATAATTTTCAAATTTTGAAGCCTAATAGAGAAAAATGCTCAGTACCATTATAATTGCCGTCAAATTCCCTGTTAGGATGGATTTTCTTACTTTGGAAACGGGTTTAAATATTTAAACGCGTGTAACTCGGGAACTAAGAGCCCTAGGACGCTGAAATTTGTATGGAAGACACACAACAATCTGCTGTTTTCGAAGTTTTAATCGTATTTTTAAGGAATTTTTCATTAATTTTCAAATTTTAAAGCCTAATAGATAAAAATCCTCAATACCATTGTAATCGCCAAGAAATACCCTGTTAGGATGGATTTTCTTACTTTGGAAATGGGTTTAAATCTTTAAACGCGTGTAACTCGGGAACTAAGAGCCCTACGACGCTGAAACTTGCATGGAAGATACACAACAATCTGCTCTGTTTTCAAAGTTTCAAACGTATTTTTTAGGAATTTTTCAATACTTTTTCAAATTTTAAAGCATAATAGAGGAAAATGCTCAGTACCATTATAATCGCCGTCAAATTCCCTGTTGGGAAGGATTTTCTTACTTTGGAAACGGGTTTAAATCTTTAAACGCGTGTAACTCGGGAACAAAGAGCCCTAGGACGCTGAAATTTGCATGGAAGATACACAACACTCTTCTCTGTTTTCGAAGTTTCAAACGTATTTTTAAGGAATTTTTCATTAATTTTCACATTTTAAAGCCTAATAGAAGAAAATGCTCAATACCATTGTAATCGACGTCAAATTTCCTGTTGGGAAGGGTTTTCTTACTTGGGAAACGGGTTTAAATCTATAAATGCGTGTAACTCAGGAACTAAGAGCCCTACGACGCTGAATGTTGCATGGAAGATACACAACAATCTGCTCTGTTTTCGAAGTTTTAAACGTATTTTTAAGGAATTTTCCATTAATTTTCATACTTTAAAGCCTTATAGAGGAAAATGCTGAATGCCATTGTAATTGCAATCAAATTCTCTGTTGGGAAGGATTTTCTTACTTTGGAAACGGGTTTAAATTTTTAAACGCGTGTAACTCGAGGACTAAGAGCCCTAGGACGCTGAAATTTGCATGGATGATACACAACACTCTGCTCTGTTTTCGAAGTTTCAAACGTATTTTTAAGGAATTTTTCATTAATTTTCAAATTTTAAAGCCTTATAGAGGAAAATGCTCAGTACCATTATAATCGCCGTCAAATTCCCTGTTGGGAAGGATTTTCTTACTTTGGAAACGAGTTTAAATCTTTAAACGCGTGTAACTCAGGAACTAAGAGCCTTAGGTCGCTTAAATTTGCATGGAAGATACACAACAATCTGCTCTGTTTTCGAAGTTTCAAAGGCAATTTTAAGGAATTTTTCAATAATTTTCAAATTTTAAAACCTAAGAGACGAAAATGCTCGATCCCATTGAAATCGCCGTCAAATTTCCTGTTGGGAAGGGTTTTCTTACTTTGGAAACGGGTTTAAATCTTTCAACGAGTGTAACTCGGGAACTAAAAGCCGTAGGACGCTCAAATTTACATGGAAGATACACAACATCTGCTCTGTTTTCGAAGTTTCAAACGTATTTTTAAGGAATTTTTCAATAATTTTCAAATTTTAAAGCCTAATAGAGGAAAATGCTCGATCCCATTGTAATCGCCGTCAAATTTCCTGTTGGGATGGGTTTTCTTACTTTGGAAACAGGTTTAAATCTTTAAACGCGTGTAATTTGGGAACAAAGAGCCCCAGGACGCTGAAATTTGCATGGAAGGTACACAACAATCTGCTCTGTTTTTGAAGTTTCAAACGTATTTTTAAGGAATTTTTCAATAATTTTCAAATTTTAAAGCCTAATGGACGAAAATGCTCGATCCCATTGTAATCGCCGTCAAATTTCCTGTTGGGATGGGTTTTCTTACTTTGGAAACGGGTTTAAATCTTTAAATGCGTGTAACTCGGGAACTAAGAGCCGTATAACGCTGAATTTTGCATGGAAGATACACAACAATCTGCTCTGTTTTCGATTTTTCAAACGTATTTTTAAGGAATTTTGCAATCTTTTTCAAATTTTAAAGAATAATACACGAAAATGCTCGATCCCATTGTAATCGCCGTCAAATTTCCTGTTGCGAAGGGTTTTGTTACTTTGGAAACGGGTTTAACTCTTTAAACGAGTGTAACTCGGGAACTAAGAGCCGTAGGACGCTGAAATTTACATGGAAGATACATAACAATCTGCTCTGTTTTCGAAGTTTCAAACGTATTTTTAAAAATTTTTTCAACGATTTTCAAATTTTAAAGCCTAATAGAGGAAAATGCTCAATACCATTGTAATCGCCGTCAAATTCCCTGTTGCGAAGGATTTTCTTACTTTGGAAACGGGTTTAAATTTTAAAAACGCGTGTAACTCGGGAACTAAGAGCCTTAGAACGCTGAAATTTGCATGGAAGATACACAACAATCTGCTCTGTTTCCGAAGTTTCAAACGTATTTGTAAGGAATTTTTCATTAATTTTCAAATTTTAAAGCCTAATAGAGGAAATGCTCAATACCATTGTAATAGCCGTCAAATTTCCTGTTGGGAAGGGTTTTCTTACTTTGGAAACGGGTTTAAATCTTTAAACGCGTGTAACTCGGGAACTAAGAGCCCTAGGACGCTGAAATTTGCATGGAAGGTACACAACAATCTGCTCTGTTTTCGAAGTTTCAAACTTATTTTTAAGGAATTTTTCAATAATTTTCAATTTTTAAAGCCTAATAGACGAAAATGCTCGATCCCATTGTAATCGCCGTCAAATTTCCTGTTGGGATGGGTTTTCTTTCTTTGGAAACGGGTTTAAATCTTTAAACGCGTGTAACTGGGGAATTAAGATCCCTAGGACGCTGAAATTTGCATGGAAGGTACACAACAATCTGCTCTGTTTTCGAAGTTTCAAACGAATTTTTAAGGAATTTTTCAATAATTTTCAAATTTTAAAGCTTAATAGACGAAAATGCTCGATCCCATTGTAATCGCCGTCAAATTTCATGTTGGGATGGGTTTTCTTTCTTTGGAAAGGGGTTTAAATCTTTAAACGCGTGTAACTCGGGAATTAAGAGCCCTAGGACGCTGAAATTTGCATGGAAGATACACAACAATCTGCTTTGTTTTCAGAGTTTCAAACGAATTTTTAGGGAATTTTTCAATAATTTTCAAATTTTAAAGCCTAATAGATGAAAATGCTCAATAACATAATAATCGCCGTCAAATTTCCTGTTGGGGAGGATTTTCTTACTTTGGAAACGGGTTTAAATCTTTAAACGCGTGTAACTCGGGAACTAAGAGCTCTAGGATGCTGCAATTTGCATGGAAGATACACAACAATCTGCTCTGTTTTAGAAGTTTCAAACGTGTTTTGAAGGAATTTTTCAATAATTTTCAAATTTTAAAGCCTAATAGACGAAAATGTTCGATTCTATTGTAATCGCCGTCAAATTTCCTGTTGGGAAGGGTTTTCTTACTTTGGAAACAGGTTTAAATCTTTAAACGCGTCTAACTCGGGAACTAAGAGACGTACGACGCTGAAATCTACATGGAAGGTACACAACAATCTGCTCTGTTTTCAAAGTTTCAAACGTATTTTTGAGGAATTTTCATTAATTTTCAAATTTTAAAGCCTAATAGAGAAAAATGCTCAATACCATTGTAATCGCCGTCAAATTTCCTGTTGGGAAGGGTTTTCTTACTTCGGAAACGGGTTTAAATCTTTAAACGCGTGTAACTCGGGAACTAAGAGCCCTAGGACGCTTAAATTTGCATGGAAGATACACAACAATCTGCTCTGTTTTCGAAGTTTTAAACGTATTTTTAAGGAATTTTTCAATAATTTTCAAATTTTAAAGCCTAATAGAGGAAAATGCTCAATACCATTGTAATCGCCGTCAAATTCCCTGTTGGGAAGGATTTTCTTACTTTGGAAACGGGTTTAAATTTTTAAACGAGTGTAACTCGGGAACTAAGAACCCTAGGACGCTGAAATTTGCATGGAAGATACACAACAATCTGCTCTGTTTTCGAAGTATCAAACGTATTTTTAAGGAATTTTTCAATAATTTTCAAATTTTAAAGCCTAATAGAGGAAAATGCTCAATACCATTATAATCGCCGTCAAATTTCCTGTTGGGAAGGGTTTTCTTACTTTGGAAACGGGTTTAAATCTTTAAACGCGTGTAACTCGGGAACTAAGAGCCCTAGAGCGCTGAAATTTGCATGGAAGCTACACAACAATCTGCTCTGTTTTCGAAGTTTCAAACGTATTTTTAAGGAATTTTTCAATAATTTTCAAATTTTAAAGCCTAATAGAGGAAAATGCTCAATACCATTGTAATCGCCGTCATATTCCCTGTTGGAAAGGATTTTCTTACTTTGGAAACGGGTTTAAATCTTTAAACGCGTGTAACTCGGGAATTAAGAGCCCTAGGACGCTGAAATTTGCATGGAAGATACACAACAATCTGCTGTTTTCAAAGTTTCAAACGTATTTTTAAGGAATTTTTCAATAATTTTCAAATTTTAAAGCCTAATAGATGAAAATGCTCAATAACATAATAATCGCCGTCAAATTTCCTGTTGGGGAGGATTTTCTTACTTTGGAAACGGGTTTAAATCTTTAAACGCGTGTAACTCGGGAACTAAGAGCTCTAGGACGCTGCAATTTGCGTGGAAGATACACAACAATCTCTCTGTTTTCGAAGTTTCAAACGTATTTTGAAGGAATTTTTCAATAATTTTCAAATTTTAAAGCCTAATAGACGAAAATGCTCGATTCTATTGTAATCGCCGTCAAATTTCCTGTTGGGAAGGGTTTTCTTACTTTGGAAACAGGTTTAAATCTTTAAACGCGTCTAACTCGGGAACTAAGAGACGTACGACGCTGAAATCTACATGGAAGGTACACAACAATCTGCTCTGTTTTCAAAGTTTCAAACGTATTTTTGAGGAATTTTTCATTAATTTTTATTTTTTAAAGCCTAATAGAGGAAAATGCTCAATACCATTGTAATCGCCGTCAAATTCCCTGTTGGGAAGGATTTTCTTACTTTGGAAACGAGTTTAAATCTTTAAACGCGTGTAACTCGGGAACTAAGAGCCCTAGGACGCTGAAATTTGCATGGAAGATACACAACAATCTGCTCTGTTTTCGAAGTTTCAAACGTATTTTTAAGGAATTTTCCAATAATTTTCAAATTTTAAAGCCTAATAGAGGAAAAAGCTCAATACTATTGTAACCGCCGTCAAATTCCCTGTTGGGAAGGATTTTCTTACTTTGGAAACGGGTTTAAATCTTTAAACGCGTGTAACTCGGGAACTAAGAGCCCTAGCACGCTGAAATTTACATGGAAGATACACAACAATCTGCTCTGTTTTCGAAGTTTCAAACGTATTTTTAAGGAATTTTTCAATAATTTTCAAAATTTAAAGCCTAATAGAGGAAAATGCTCAATACCATTGTAATCGCCGTCAAATTCCCTGTTGGGAAGGATTTTCTTACTTTGGAAACGGGTTTAAATCTTTAAACGCGTGTAACTCGGGAACTAAGAGCCCAAGGACGCTGAAATTTGCATGGAAGATACACAACAATCTGCTCTGTTTTCGAAGTTTCAAACGTATTTTTAAGGAATTTTTCATTAATTTTCAAATTTTAAAGCCTAATAAAGGAAAATGCTCAATACCATTGTAATCGCCGTCAAATTTCCTGTTGGGAAGGATTTTCTTACTTTGGAAACGGGTTTAAATCTTGAAACGCGTGTAACTCGGGAACAAAGAGCCCTAGGACGCTAAAATTTGCATGGAAGGTACACAACAATCCGCTCTGTTTTCGAAGTTTCAAACGTATTTTTAAGGAATTTTTCAATAATTTTCAAATTTTAAAGCCTAATAGACGAAAATGCTCGATCCCATTGTAATCGCCGTCAAATTTCCTGTTGGGATGTGTTTTCTTACTTCGGAAACGGCTTTAAATCTTTAAACGCGTGTAACTCGGGAATTAATAGCCATAGGACGCTGAAATTTGCATGGAAGATACACAACAATCTGCTCTGTTTTCAAAGTTTCAAACGTATTTTTAAGGAATTTTTCAATAATTTTAAAATTTTAAAGCCTAATAGAGGAAAATGCTCAATACCATTGTAATCGCCGTCAAATTCCCTGTTGGGAAGGATTTTCTTACTTTGGAAACGGGTTTAAATCTTTAAACGCGTGTAACTCGGGAACTAAGAGCCCTAGAGCGCTGAAATTTGCATGGAAGATACACAACAATCTGCTCTGTTTTCGAAGTTTCAGACGTATTTTTAAGGAATTTTTCAATAATTTTCAAATTTTAAAGCCTAATAGAAGAAAATGCTCAATACCATTGTAATCGCCGTCAAATTCCCTGTTGGGAAGGATTTTCTTACTTTGGAAACGGGTTTAAATCTTTAAACGCGTGTAACTCGGGAACTAAGAGCCCTAGAGCGCTGAAATTTGCATGGCAGATTCACAACAATCTGCTCTGTTTTCGAAGTTTCAAACGTATTTTTAAGGAATTTTTCAAATATTTTCAAATTTTAAAGCCTAATAGAGGAAAATGCTCAATACCATTGTAATCGCCGTCAAATTCCCTGTTGGGAAGGATTTTCTTACTTTGGAAACGGGTTTAAATCTTTAAACGCGTGTAACTCGGGAACTGAGAGCCCTAGAGCGCTGAATTTTGCATGGAAGATACATAACAATCTGCTCTGTTTTCGAAGTTTCAAACGTATTTTTAAGGAATTTTTCAATAATTTTCAAATTTTAAAGCCTAATAGAGGAAAATGCTCAATACCATTATAATCGCCGTCAAATTTCCTGTTAGGAAGGGTTTTCTTAGTTTGGAAACGGGTTTAAATTTTTAAACGCGTGTAACTCGGGAACTAAGAGCCAAAGGACGCTAAAAATTTGCATGGAAGATACACAACAATCTGCTCTGTTTTCGAAGTTTCAAACGTATTTTTAAGGAATTTTTCAATAATTTTCAAATTTTAAAGCCTAATAGAGGGAATTGCTCAATACAATTGTAATCGCCGTCAAATTCCATGATTAGAAGGATTCTCTTACTTTGGAAACAGGTTTAAATCTTTAAACGCGTATAACTCGGGAACTAAGAGCCCTAGAGCGCTGAAATTTGCATGGAAGATACACAACAATCTGCTCTGTTTTCGAAGTTTCAAACGTATTTTTAACGAATTTTTCATTTATTTTCAAATTTTAAAGCCTAATAGAGGAAAATGCTCAATACCATTGGATTCGCCGTCAAATTCCCTGTTGGGAAGGATTTTCTTACTTTGGAAACGGGTTTAAATCTTTAAACGCGTGTAACTCGGGAACTAAGAGCCCTAGCACGCTGAAATTTGCATGGAAGGTACACAACAATCTGCTCTGTTTTCGAAGTTTCAAACGTATTTTAAAGGAATTTTTCAATGATTTTCAAATTTTAAAGCCTAATATAGGAAAATGCTTAATACCATTGTAATCGCCGTCAAATTCCCTGTTGGGAATGATTTTCTTAATTTGGAAACGGTTTTAAATCTTTATACGCGTGTAACTCGGGAACTAAGAGCCCTAGGACGCTGAAATTTGCATGGAAGATACACAACAATCTGCTCTGTTTTCGAAGTTTTAAACGTATTTTTAAGGAATTTTTCATTGATTTTTAAATTTTAAAGCCTAATAGAGGAAAATGCTCAATACCATTGTAATCGCCGTCATATTTCCTGTCGGGGAGGATTTTCTTACTTTGGAAACGGGTTTTAATCTTTAAACGCGTGTAACTTGGGAACTAAGAGCCCTAAGACGCTGAAATTTGCATGGAAGATTCACAACAATCTGCTCTGTTTTCGAAGTTTCAAAGGTATTTTGAAGGAATTTTTCAATAATTTTAAAATTTTAAGTCCTACTAGACGAAAATGCTCGATCCCATTGTAATTGCCGTCAAATTTCCTGTTGGGAAGGGTTTTCTTACTTTGGAAACGGGTTTAAATCTTTAAACGCGTGTAATTCGGGAATTTAGAGCCCTAGGACACTGAAATTTGCATGGAAGATACACAACAATCTGCTCTGTTTTCGAAGTTTCAAACGTATTTTTAAGGAATTTCTCATTAATTTTCAAATTTTAAAGCCTAATAGAGAAAGATGCTAAATACCATTGTAATCACCGTGAAATTTCCTGTTGGGAAGGATTTTCTTACTTTGGAAACGGGTTTAAATCTTTAAACGCGTGTAACTCGGGAACTAAGAGCTCTAGGACCTTAAAATTTGCATGGAAGATACACAACAATCTGCTCTGTTTTCGAAGTTTCAAACGTATTTTTAAGGAATTTTTCAGTATTTTTCAAATTTTAAAACCTTTTAGACGAAAATGCTCTATCCCATTGTAATCGCCGTCAAATTTCCTGTTGGGAAGGGTTTTCTTACTTTGGAAACGGGTTTAAATCTTTAAACGCGTGTAACTCGGGAACTAAGAGCCTTAGGACGCTGAAATTTGCATGGAAGATACACAACAATCTGCTCTGTTTTCGAAGTTTCAAACGTATTTTTAAGGAATTTTTCAATAATTATCAAATTTTAAAGCCTAATAGAGGAAAATGCTCAATACCATTTATCGCCGTCAAATATCCTGTTGGGAAGGATTTTCTTACTTTGTAAACGGGTTTAAATCTTTAAACGCGTGTAACTCGGGATCTGATCGTCTCCAGGATGCCAAAATTTCCATGCTAAAAGATATGGGCTGAACAATCTGCTCTGTTTTCGAAGTTTTAAACGTATTTTTAAGGAATTTTTCATTAATTTTCAAATTTAAAGCCTTATACAGGAAAATGCACAATACCATTGTAATCGCCGTCAAATATCCTGTTGGGAAGGATTTTCTTACTTTGGAAACGGGTTTAAATCATTAAACGCGTGTAACTCAGGAACTAAAAGCCCTAGGACGCTGAAATTTGCATGGAAGATACACCACAATCTGCTCTTTTTTTAAAGTTTCAAACGTATTTTTAAGGAATTTATCATTAATTTTCAAATTTTAAAGCTCAATAGAAAACAATTCTCAATACCATTGTAATCGCCTTAAAATTTCCTGTTGGAAAGGATTTTCTTACTTTGGAAAAGGGTTTAAATCTTTATACGCGTGTAACTCGGGAACTAAGAGCCCTAGGACGCTGAAATTTGCATGGAAAATACACAACAATCTACTCTGTTTTCCAAGTTTTAAACGTATTTTTAAGGAATTTTTCATTCATTTTTAAATTTTGAACCCTAATAAAGGAAAATGCTCAATACGATTGTCATCGCCGACAAATTTCCTGTTGGGGAGGATTTTCTTACTTTGGAAACGGGTTTAAATCTTTATACGCGTGTAACTCAGGAACTAACAGCCCTAGGACGCTGAAATTTGCCTGGAAGATATACAACAATCGGCTCTGTTTTCGAAGTTTTAAACGTATTCTTAAGGAATTTTTCATTCATTTTCAAATTTTAAAGCCTAATAGAGGAAAATACTCGATACCATTGTAATCGCCTTAAAATTTCCATTTTGGGAAGGATTTTCTTTCTTTGGAAACGGGTTTAAATCTTTAAACGCGTGTAACTCGGGGACTAAGAGCCCTAGGACGCTGGAATGTGCATGGAAGATACACAACAATCTGCTCTGTTTTCGAAGTTTCAAACGTATTTTTAAGGAATTTTTCATTAATTTTTAAATTTTAAAGCCTAATAGAGGAAAATGCTCAATACAATTGTAATCGCCGACAAATTCCCTGTTGGGAAGGATTTTCTTTCTTTGGGAACGGGTTTAAATCTTTAAACGCGTGTAACTCGGGAACTAAAAGCCCTAGGACGCTGAAATGTGCATGGAAGATACACAACAATCTGCTCTGTTTTTGAAGTTTCAAACGTATTTTTATGGAATTTTTCATTAATTTTCAAATTTTGAAGCTTAATATAGAAAATGTTTAATACCATTGTAATCGCCGTCAAATTTGCTGTTGGGAAGGATTTTCTTACTTTGGAAACGTGTTTAAATCTTTAATTGCGGGTAACTCAGGAACTAAGAGCCGTAGGACGCTGAAATTTTCATGGAAAATACACAATTATCTGCTCTGTTTTTGAAGTTTCAAACGTATTTTTAAGGTTATTTTAACGTCTTTTTAAGGAATTTTGGCAAGGATTTTCTTACTTTGGAAACGGGTTTAAATCTTTAAACGCGAGTAACTCGGGACCTAAGAGCCCTAGGACGCTGAAATTTGCATGAATAATAAACAACAATCTGCTCTGTTTTCGAAGTTTCAAACGTATTTTTAAGGAATTTTTCATTAATTTTCAAATTTTAAAGCCTAATAGAAGAAAATGCTTAATCCAATTGTAATCGCCGTCAAATTCCCTGTTGGGAAGGATTTCTTACTTTGGAAACGGGTTTAAATCTTTAAACGCGTGTAACTCAGGAACTATGAGCCCGAGGACGCTGAAATGTGAATGGAAGATACACAACAATCTGCTCTGTTTTCGAAGTTTCAAACGTGTTTTTAAGGAATTTTTAATTAATTTTCAAATATTAAAGCCTAATAGAGGAAAATGCTCAATACCATTGTAATCGCCGTCTAATTCCCTGTAGGGAAGGATTTTCTTACTTTGGAAACGGGTTTAAATCTATAAACGCGTGTAACTCGGGAACTATGAGCCCTAGGACGCTATATTGTGCATGGAAGATACACAACAATCTGCTCTGTTTTCGAAGTTTCGAACATATTTTTAAGGAATTTTTCATTAATTTTCAAATTTTAAAGCCTAATAGAGGAAAATGCTCAATACCATTGTAATCGCTGTCAAATTCCCTGTTGGGAAGGATTTTCTTACTTTGGAAACGGGTTTAAATATTTAAACGCGTGTAACTCGGGAACTAAGAGCCCTAGGACGCTGAAATTTGCATTTAAGATACACAACAATCTGCTGTTTTTTAAGTTTCAAACCTATTTTTAAGCAATTATTCATTATTTTTAAAATTTTAAAGCCTAATAGAGGAAAATGTTCAATACCATTGTAATCGGCGTCAAATTCCCTGTTGGGAAGGATTTTCTTACTTTGGAAACGGGTTTAAATCTTTAAACGCGTGTAACTCGGGAACTAAGAGCCCTAGGACACTGAAATTTGCGTGGAAGATACACAACAATCTGCTCTGTTTTTTAAGTTTCAAACGTATTTTTAAGCAATTTCTCATTATTTTTCAAATTTTAAAGCCTAATAGAGGAAAATTCTCAATACCATTGTATTCGCCGTCAAATTTCCTGTTGGGAAGGATTTTTTTACTTTGGAAACGGGTTTAAATCATTAAACGCGTGTTTCTCAGGAACTAAGAGCCTTAGGACGCTAAAATTTGCATGAAACATACACAACAATCTGCTCTGTTTTCCAAGTTTCAAACGTATTTTTAAGGAATTTTTCATTAATTTTTAAATTTTAAGGCCTAATAGAGGAAATTGCTCAATACCATTGTAATCGCCGTCAAATTCCCTGTTGGGAAGGATTTTCTTACTTTGGAAACGGGTTTAAATCTTTAAACGCGTGTAACTCAGGAACTAAGAGCCCTAGGACGCTGAAATTTGCATGGAAGATACACAACAATCTGCTCTGTTTCGAAGTTTCAAACGTATTTTTAAGGAATTTTCCAATAATTTTCAAATTTTAAAGCCTAATAGAGGAAAAAGCTCAATACTATTGTAACCGCCGTCAAATTCCCTGTTGGGAAGGATTTTCTTACTTTGGAAACGGGTTTATATCTTTAAACGCGTGTAACTCGGGAACTAAGAGCCCTAGCACGCTGAAATTTGCATGGAAGATACACAACAATCTGCTCTGTTTTCGAAGTTTAAAACGTATTTTTAAGGAATTTTTCAATAATTTTCAAATTTTTAAGCCTAATGGAGGAAAATGATCAATACCATTGTAATCACCGTTAAATTTCCTGTTGGGTAGGGTTTTCTTACTTTGGAAACGGGTTTAAGTCTTTAAACGCGTGTAACTCGGGAACTAAGAGCCCTAGGACGCTGAAATTTGCATGGAAGATACAACACAATCTGCTCTGTTTTCGAAGTTTCAAACGTATTTTTAAGGAATTTTTTATTAATTTTCAAATTTTAAAGCCTAATAGAGGAAAATGCTCAATACCATTGTAATCGTCGTTAATTTCCTGTTGGGAAGGATTTTCTTACTTTGGAAACGGGTTTAAATCTTTAAACGCGTGTAACTCGGGAACTTAGAGCCCTAGGACCCTGAAAGATGCATGGAAGATACACAACAATCTGCTCTGTTTTCGAAGTTTCAAACGTATTTTTAAGGAATTTTTCATTAATTTTTAAAATATAAAGCCTAATAGAGGAAAATGCTCAATACCATTGTAATCGCCGTTAATTTCCTGCTGGGAAGGATTTTCTTACTTTGGAAACGGGTTTAAATCTTTAAACGCGTGTAACTCGGGAACTAAATGCCCTAGAACTCTGAAATTTGTATGTAAGATACATAACAATCTGCTGTTTTCAAAGTTTCAAACGTATTTTTTAAGAATTTTTCATTAATTTTCAAATTTTTAAGCCTAATAGAAGAAAATGCTCAATACAATTGTTATCGCCGTCAAATTCCCTGTTGGGAAGGATTTTCTTTCTTTGGAAACGGGTTTAAATCTTTAAGCGCGTGTAACTCAGGAACTAAAAGCCCTAGGACGCTGAAATTTGCATGGAAGATACACAACAATCTGCTCTGTTTTCGAAGTTTCAAACGTATTTTTAAGGAATTTTTCATTAATTTTCAAATTTTTAAGGCTAATAGTGGAAAATGCTCAATACCATTGTATTCGCCGTCAAATTTCCTGTTGGGAAGGATTTTCTTACTTTGGAAACGGGTTTAAATCATTAAACACGTGTAACTCAGGAACTAAGAGCACTAGGATGCTTAAATTTGCATGGAAGATACACAACAATCTGCTCTGTTTTCGAAGTTTCAAACGTATTTTTAAGGAATTTTTCATTAATTTTCAAATTTTAAAGCTCAATAGAGGAAAATTCTCAATACCATTGTAATCGCCTTAAAATTTCTAGTTGGGAAGGATTTTCTTACTTTGGAAACGGGTTTAAATCTTTAAACACGTGTAACTCGGGAACTAAGAGCCCTAGGACGCTGAAATTTGCATGGAAAATACACAACAATCTGCTCTGTTTTCGAAGTTTCAAACGTATTTTTAAGGAATTTTTCAATAATTTTCAAATTTAGAAGCCTAATAGAGGAAAATGCTTAATACCATTGTAATCGCCGTCAAATTCCCTGTTGGGAAGGATTTTCTTACTTTGGAAACGGGTTTAAATCTTTAAACGCGTGTAACTCGGGAACTAAGAGCCCTAGGACGCTGAAATTTGCATTTAAGATACACAACAATCTGCTCTGTTTTTTAAGTTTCAAACCTATTTTTAAGCAATTATTCATTATTTTTAAAATTTTAAAGCCTAATAGAGGAAAATGTTCAATACCATTGTAATCGCCGTCAAATTCCCTGTTGGGAAGGATTTTCTTACTTTGGAAACGGGTTTAAATCTTTAAACGCGTGTAACTCGGGAACTAAGAGCCCTAGGACGCTGAAATGTGCATGGAAGATACACAACAATCTGCTCTGTTTTCGAAGTTTCAAACGTATTTTTAAGGAATTTTTCAATAATTTTCAAATTTTAAAGCCTAATAGAGGGAATTGCTCAATACCATTGTAATCGCCGTCAAATTCCATGATTAGAAGGATTTTCTTACTTTGGAAACAGGTTTAAATCTTTAAACGCGTGTAACTCGGGAACTAAGAGCCCTAGGACGCTGAAATTTGAATGGAAGATACACAACAATCTGCTCTCTTTTCGGAGTTTCAAACGTATTTTTAAAGAATTTTTCAATAATTTTCAAATTTTAAAGCCTAATAGAGGAAAATGTTCAATACCATTGTAATCGCCGTCAAATTCCCTGTTGGGAAGGATTTTCTTACTTTGGAAACGGGTTTAAATCTTTAAACGCGTGTAACTCAGGAACTAAGAGCCCTAGGACGCTGAAATTTGCATGGAAGATACACCACAATCTGCTCTGTTTTCGAAGTTTCAAACGTATTTTTCAGGAATTTTTCAATAATTTTCAAATTTTAAAGCCTAATAGAGGAAAATGCTCAATACCATTGTAATCGCCGTCAAATTCCCTGTTGGGAAGGATTTTCTTACTTTGGAAAAGGGTTTAAATCTTTAATTGCGTGTAACTCGGGAACTAAGAGCCCTAGGACGCTGAAATTTGCATTGAAGATACACAACAATCTGCTCTGTTTTCGAAGTTTCAAACGTATTTTTAAAGAATTTTTCAATAATTTTCAAATTTTAAAGCCTAATAGAGGAAAATGCTCAATACCATTGTAATCGCCGTCAAATTCCCTGTGGGGAAGGATTTTCTTACTTTGGAAACGGGTTTAAATCTTTATACGCGTGTAACTCAGGAACTAACAGCCCTAGGACGCTGAAATTTGCCTGGAAGATATACAACAATCGGCTCTGTTTTCGAAGTTTTAAACGTATTCTTAAGGAATTTTTCATTCATTTTCAAATTTTAAAGCCTAATAGAGGAAAATACTCGATACCATTGTAATCGCCTTAAAATTTCCATTTTGGGAAGAATTTTCTTTCTTTGGAAACGGGTTTAAATCTTTAAACGCGTGTAACTCGGGGACTAAGAGCCCTAGGACGCTGGAATGTGCATGGAAGATACACAACAATCTGCTCTGTTTTCGAAGTTTCAAACGTATTTTTAAGGAATTTTTCATTAATTTTTAAATTTTAAAGCCTAATAGAGGAAAATGCTCAATACAATTGTAATCGCCGACAAATTCCCTGTTGCGAAGGATTTTCTTTCTTTGGGAACGGGTTTAAATCTTTAAACGCGTGTAACTCGAAAACTAAAAGCCCTAGGACGCTGAAATGTGCATGGAAGATACACAACAATCTGCTCTGTTTTTGAAGTTTCAAACGTATTTTTATGGAATTTTTCATTAATTTTCAAATTTTGAAGCTTAATAGAGGAAAATGTTTAATACCATTGTAATCGCCGTCAAATTTGCTCTTGGGAAGGATTTTCTTACTTTGGAAACGTGTTTAAATCTTTAATTGCGGGTAACTCAGGAACTAAGAGCCGTAGGACGCTGAAATTTTCATGGAAAATACACAATAATCTGCTCTGTTTTTGAAGTTTCAAACGTATTTTTAAGGTTATTTTAACGTCTTTTTAAGGAATTTTGGCAAGGATTTTCTTACTTTGGAAACGGGTTTAAATCTTTAAACGCGAGTAACTCGGGACCTAAGAGCCCTAGGACGCTGAAATTTGCATGAATAATAAACAACAATCTGCTCTGTTTTCGAAGTTTCAAACGTATTTTTAAGGAATTTTTCATTAATTTTCAAATTTTAAAGCCTAATAGAAGAAAATGCTTAATCCAATTGTAATCGCCGTCAAATTCCCTGTTGGGAAGGATTTCTTACTTTGGAAACGGGTTTAAATCTTTAAACGCGTGTAACTCGGGAACTATGAGCCCGAGGACGCTGTATTTTGCATGGAAGATACACAACAATCTGCTCTGTTTTCGAAGTTTCAAACGTGTTTTTAAGGAATTTTTAATTAATTTTCAAATATTAAAGCCTAATAGAGGAAAATGCTCAATACCATTGTAATCGCCGTCTAATTCCCTGTTGGGAAGGATTTTCTTACTTTGGAAACGGGTTTAAATCTTTAAACGCGTGTAACTCGGGAACTAAGAGCCATAGGACGCTGAAATTTGCATGGAAGATACACAACAATCTGCTCTGTTTTTTAAGTTTCAAACCTATTTTTAAGCAATTATTTATTATTTTTCAAATTTTAAAGCTAATAGAGGAAAATGCTCAATACCGTTGTAATCGCCGTCTAATTCCCTGTTGGGAAGGATTTTCTTACTTTGGAAACGGGTTTAAATCTTTAAACGCGTGTAACTCGGGAACTATGAGCCCTAGGACGCTGAAATGTGCATGGAAGATACACAACAATTTGCTCTGTTTTCGAAGTTTCGAACTTATTTTTAAGGTATTTTTCATTAATTTTCAAATTTTTAAGGCTAATAGAGGAAAATGCTCAATACCATTGTATTCGCCGTCAAATTTCCTGTTGGGAAGGATTTTCTTACTTTGGAAACAGGTTTAAATCATTAAACGCGTGTAACTCGGGAACTAAGAGCCCTAGGACGCTGAAATTTGCATGGAAGATACACAACAATCTGCTCTGTTTTTTAAGTTTCAAACGTATTTTTTAGGAATTTTTCATGAATTTTTAAATTTTAAAGCCTAATAGAGGAAAATTCTC